>KE156575.1:52248-87463 GCA_000411055.1 Leavenworthia alabamica
TTTAACTCATTAAACTTTTTAATGATTTTTATCATATATGATTCATATATTTCAATAGAGAGATGAGTGACAACAGTCAATAATATTCACTGATTATTCCAGGCCGACCCAGCCCACTAATGTTTCAGATAATTGGGCTGGATTGGGTTAGGCTTCACTAAATGGGTTAATTCATATTATAAGCATACAATTAATTGTCGAACGAAAAGACAAACCAATTATGACATTTACATCAGTTTGATAATGAAGACACAATAAAAAAAAGTAATTGAAATTTCATAAGATTCACAACTCTAGAAACATTTGTAGTCAATATAATTTTAAATAAATAAATATATCACTTCGATTAAATTTTAATTTAAAGTGTATTTAATATTAAGAAAAAATATCTAAAGCTGAAATAACTACTATTTCTTCTATTTCATTTGTTGTTTTAGATTTTTTTTAAAACTATTTTATATTTTTAATTTAAATGTTTTCATTTTTATTTTTATCTATACTATTTTAGTGTTTTATTGATAAAAATTAAATAAACATTAGTTAAAAATAAAACAATGAAAAACAAAAATTCTTTGATTTTTTATAAAATGTGAAAAACTCAAAAAAATAAAATATTATGAAGTATAAAAAAATATTAAATTCTAAATCCGATTAATATATAGTAGTATCATTCAAACTAAATCAATGTGAAAGGTGACAGCAAAAAAAAAGTGGCCACGTGTATGAGAAAAAGCAGAAATTAGGAGTTAGATGATCAAAACTGTGAGAATCTGATTGGGTATATTTCGTTTTGCATTCACGTGCAAACCTTAAACAAAATTAATACGTGTCTCATTGATACAATTTCTCAATAAATCACTTGGAAGTTTGAAGGTTTATACTTTAGCCCAGTATACAAGTTATTGTGTTTCCCAGTATAACGTTTAACACAATGTTGAGTATTCTTGGCTTTGGTTTCTTTTGTTGTTAAAAAAGGAAAATGAAAAAAAAGTATAAACACAATAAACACAAGTGACAAGATGAAAACATTGAAGTATGGACCTAACCTTGTTTGTTCACAAGCTCTTCAAATAGATTTCCTATATTCCAGTCAATTCATTGACCAAAGATTTAAGAAGACATGTGTGACCAAAAAAAAAAGATTTAAGAATACATGTATAAAAATCCTAACCAGATTGAAGAAATAATAAATTTGTATATCATTTGTCCAGGTTTAAACCAGAGAATTTTAGTGTTTTAGAGTAGGTGATAACCAACTACACCACAAAACCGATACTATACAAAGTTGTAATAACTTGTTTACCTTATTTGTTGAAGCAATTGCTCAATTTATTCTACATTTCGATTTTGTCCATCAAGAATAGTCTAATAATTTCTTTTTGTATATGAGTTTGGAATTTTTTTTATCTTCCCAAGTATAAATTTCATACTCAAAACATTAATCATAAGATACATCCGTTTGAAGAAACAACCATCAATCCTTCTGTTCGAATGAAGTCTGCAATTTCAACGGTCGCATATCAGACCCGGAAACACAGTAATTTTTTTTTGGGTTAAAATATTAATGTTTAGAAGATTTTACATAAATTAAAAACTATAATTACTATATATATTATATTTTCTTATATCATAATGATTATAATAACTAAAACCAATAATGGTATAGTGAAGCTAATCATTTTTAATAATTGTATCTTGAATTTATAATTAAAAATTAAATAAAGTTTTTAAAAATCTATTAAAAATAATTAAAAAACTTTAAAACATCATAGAATTAAATTGTATTAATTGCAATAAATAATAGGAGTGGGTAAATTATCTAGGTTTCATTGATTCTACAATGATTCACATATTAAAAATATGAATATTCTATCCATTCTCACCTTTGATAAATAGTAAAAAATATATTTAATAAAGGACAATTCTTTTAAATACCACTAATTTAAATTTAATTTCTACAAATACCATTAAAATTAATTTAAAAAAAAATTATCATTTAATAACTCAATTAAATTAAAAATTAGATTATATTTTTGAGAATTTACATAAAATTCAAACATTAAACACTAAACCCAACCACTAAATATTCAACCCAAACAATAAAAAACTAAATCCAATCACTAAATATTAAACCCTAACATTATAATTTTAATAAAAAATAGTATTTATGTCTAATTAAAAAAAATAATATAATTTTATCCAATAAACTATAAATGATGATATTAGAAGGAATTACTCTANNCCAAACAATAAAAAACTAAATCCAATCACTAAATATTAAACCCTAACATTATAATTTTAATAAAAAATAGTATTTATGTCTAATTAAAAAAAATAATATAATTTTATCCAATAAACTATAAATGATGATATTAGAAGGAATTACTCTATAATAAATTATATCTATAGTGATAAATTAGAAAACCAAAAAGAAAAAGTAAATTTTTAATTTTTAGAATAGAATCCATATTTACAATATCATAATGGCATTTTTATTGGGTATTTTTGTACAATATTAAATATAAATGAATAAAACTGGAAATGAATTGAGGTTAAATAAAAATAAATTTAATATAGGCAAATTAAATTGAATATGTAATAACAATAAATTAAAAAAAAATGAGGAGTCAATAAAAAAAGACTCCTTATCTTTTTCCTGTACAAGAGATTCTTCAACATATAGAGAGAGACAAAAAGAAGAACGCAGTCCACACATACACCAACAACTTCACACTTGAGAAGAGACAGATAGATACATACACAATTTTCAAATTTGAAGTGAAGAGATTAGTTTCATTCAAATTCTTCGTATAATCTTGATCGATCAATCATGCCGTCGGGTGCGAAGAAGAGAAAGGCATTGAAGAAGAAGAAGCAACTGGAAGCGATTGGAAATAGCACCAACAACAACAACAACAAGTGTTTCAATGGCGATAGTGTTCATGGTGTACATTTCATGCCTCTCATCTGTTCAGGATTTGGTTGATAGATTTTGTATTGAATCGTTTGAAATCATGCTGATAGATTGAAGAGCTTACTGAACTTGAAATTAAATATTTCATGATTGGTGTATAGAGAGATCTCTTTTATTTATCGCTGAACTAATTTGGTTTCTCTTTATAATTCTTTGAATCTCTGATGAAGTGCTTAGGAGTTAGTGTTATTGGTTGATGTTTCAAAAATATCTCAGGAAATGATGAACATGGAAGCCAAGATGAGAAGGGAAGTGATAGCAGTTTGAGTTCCCCTGGCTCTCAAGGAAATGAAGATTCATCTACTGTTAAAGAGATATCTAAAGTTGCAGGTGTTACTCAGGGACTAGTACCTAAAACTGGCAATGGTACTACTGCTGTAGGAAGAGTAACAGATGACAAGAATAATACTGTGGCAAAATCAACTATTTCCTCTTCTGTAAACACTACTCATCAGACCTCCAAAAATGTAGCTTGTCAGGATGCTTGTGTTGCTAATTCAGTTACAGAAATTGCTCCTCTTGTTGTTGATTCTGTCCCCAAAGTAGTGGTTGCTGAAAAGAGTAAGGATGTTGAGAGCTCAACACACTCAAATTTAGTCAAACAGAAGTCTGATGAAAAGGAAAATGAAGAGTATAAATCTTCGGGACTGGGAAAAACTAATGGCAAGGTGATTACTCTTCCAAGATCTTCTGCTGAAACAAGTCAAGTAGTAGAGAGTGTTAGGAATTCTGAAATTTCAGCATCCTCTGAGGAAAAGGTAGTATATTTTGTTTCTCTCCTTTGTTGCATCATGTTAATGTGTTATCTTCTCTTTTTAGTTGGCTGAATCTCCTGTGTTTTTGCAGCGTCTTTTGCTTCCTGGTCCACAAGCTGTCCGAACTTCTTGGTTAAGTTGCTGCGGTTTGTTTGATGCTATGACAGGGTCTGACAGATAAATAAACACAGGTTAGTCTTGGTAATTTTACTTTTGTCTTGTTACGGCTCCGGAGTACTATGATCTTTCACGACTTTGTGACGTTCTTCTTAGAAAGAAGCTTGGATTGTAAATAGCTCATAAGTAAATTGTTTACCTCAAAGTCTCAATCAGTTTATCCATTTTGGAACCCTGATCCGAGAGGCCTTTCTACATATTTCATTATTATGCTTGTTATTCTACAGTCATTTTACTGAAATTGGTTCAGAGTTAATGTCAAGGCTTGGTCATTTAATTCAAAGAAATTTCAGTCAAGCTATACAGTTAAAATATACTCTTGCAGGAATCTCAAGTTCGTGTTCTGATGCATAACTGTTGGTGACTGACTCTATGTTGCACATCATTCTTTAACAACATTGTTTTTGTTTGTTAAACCTGTCTCATTAATGTGTCTTCTCTGCATTCTGCTGCAGAAGAAAAGGAGCCAGATGAAGGTGGATGCGGTTTATAGGCAAAGCTCAAAAGACAACCGAAAAAACTGGATTAACGGTCCGTAAAATTTTCTCTGTACATTATGTCCTTGATAGATCATAATTGGGTGGCTTTTAGCAACATACAAACAATATCAAAAGTTCTTTTTAAAAAAAATACAATCTTTGTTTGTTGGTTATATGGATTTTAGACCATCAGATTTAATATAGTTCTATTTTTTATATCTACTATGTTCTTTTAGTTCATTAAGTATATAATATATTTTTGAGGAATGATCAAAACCCAACCTCAAAAGTCTGGTTTTATTCCATGAACACATGACCACACAAAACAAGCTTTGATCTTTTTTTACGTAAAGAAACACGAAGATTCGTCAAGGTCTCCTCACTCCGTGAACCGCGACGATGTAAATAAGCTGTGTGACTTGTAGTATGAATGTATGATCAGGAAAGCCTCCATGGTTTCTCTACAGGGAAGAAGCCACAGAAAAGGGGAATGACATGAAGTCAATAATCGTGTGTGTTTTCAAAAATTGAATATATAGGATTCAAGAATAGAGAAAAAGTCTTTGTGTTTCGCCCTTGAAGCTTGATTTCTTTCCAGGCGAATCTGTTGATGAAATAGTGATAAGTCTTACCATTGATGTTCCACGACATGATGTGTTTCTGCATGTGAAACGAGAAAGGTTTATATGACCCCCATGGCAAGGACAGTGAGGGATCAGGCAATAGAGTCAGCTGTTGCTGCAGCTGGTAAACTTCCCACAGTCCAAGAACGAATGTGGAAGCCGCACCAACTACACCTACCAGGAACGCAAATAACCCTGTGGTTGCGTTTCCCATCGGAAAATAACGTGGAGGCAAATGTGCTGGAAGATTGAGATTAGGGACTCCAAAATGTTTGAAGTTTAAGTACTACGAGAACAAATAAACTCGTAGCAGAAGCATACATTTGAGATACGTCAAGGAATCATAACATAACCGATAACGAACTAATCATAACTGGAAAATATATTTCGTTAAATTAGAAACATACGTATATTGTGGCGTAAAATAGGCTTGAAGATTTCAAAGGATTTATATAAAACTACTCTCACAACATTTAATATTCAAATTAGCTTCATTTTTTTCAAAATGGTACAGTTGACTTTGAATTTTGATGAAACAATCTAGAAAAGAGACAAAAATAATAGTTTATTGTCCTTCCTCACTAATGTCATGATCTGTCTAACTAATACACAAGAATCTTTACAAACACACACGTATAGTTACACTCTAAAATACTAGTAATTGTTGAGTACTACTACTTTGTTGTTCTTGTTGTTTCAGAGAGCATCTAGAACTAGAGATTGACATAAACAGAGCCCTTTCTGTATCTCCATCCATTTTTCGTTTCATCAATTTGATGAGATACTCTAGAAAAGCCGAATCAAATGGCAATGTAATTGATCTTTCTGTTGAGAGTCCAAATACCTCCTCTGATATTTTCAAGAGCTCTTGGACAATAGAGTTTTGAGGTAACTTATAGGAAAAGCAAAACGGACTTTATCCTCTGTGTAAACCACGAAACAGCCCTTCTCTACTGTGGTTGAGCTGCTAGAAGCACTTGAACTCTGAAATAAGATCCTTTTCCTGCTGAAGGCTGCTCTTTGTTGCCATTTCTTGGCCATCTCTATTAGCTTCTTTGTGTTCATCATCATTTTAATGGTAAAGATTTAGATCAGAAAGTGAGATGAGATTTGTGAGTTCTGTTTGCAAAACTCTATGAATGAAAGTTCTGGTCAATGAAGAATTATTAGATTTAGACAGGATTCAATGACAAGCTTTTGAGTAACCTAACCAGACACAACACATGCTTATGTTTCATCTCTATGTGATCATCACAAGGGTCCTAAGTTGGTAATCAATTTGGTCTCCAAATGAACTTGTGGACTATACAACTTATTGTGATAAGTTTAGAATTTTTTTATATAGAAGAGAAGCGAGAACAAGAAAAGAACTCATTAGTTTGATTGTTAGCATAAGGGTCCAATGTTGGTTGGTAAGTAGATCCATCAGCTAAATCAAATGTGACAGAACACATGTTTTTTTTTTATTATTATTTATTGTCTGAAGAGATCACAAGTTAGTCATCAATCCATGATGCTAAATCAACATGAGGCTGAGAGTCATGAGACTACATGTTCATGAGTGTACATCAATAAATTTTACGTAAAAAAAAATGATGAACAACGTGAAAGTTGAAACCCCACAACCTTGAGAAATTTTGGGTTAGCGGTAAAATCAAAATAAACCAAACTAAACCGAAAACCCATAGAAATGGGCCTAAGCCCATAGAAACGGCGGTGTGAAACCCTAACCAAGTCTTATGCTTCTATATAAAACCTAAACCCTATCAGTTTCTACGACGGCTATAACTCATTAGGAGGTGTCTTCTTTAGGTGAAGGGGTGAAGGAGGTGTTGCTTTACACCTTGTGTTTTTTTTCATTAATTAGCTTAAGAGTAGATTGAGATATTCGTTTATGCTTATATATTGTTTGGTAGAATTTATAAGAAAGTGATGATATGAAAATGTCGCCCCAGTCTTATTTGCATCCATTACGATGGAAATGCAATATGGTGATTGACTTTTTTTAGTCTGATTCTTTTTTTCTTATGAAGATATTCTAAGATTTTTAAAGGTTTTGAGGAAGTGATGAAATGGCATAATGTTTTGTGACACCCAGTCTGATTTCTGCTCTTTTGCAGACTTGATTGATTTGCCATTTTCTCTGATCCTTTTCTTCTTTTATTTGAATTTTTTCTCTTATAATCTGTGAGTTAGATGAAAGGAGAAATGAGGAATTATAAAACCATAAACGTCTGCAAATCTGAAAAAACACAAACTCTGTTGATAATATGACATGCACTACCATCTGATCTCCTTTTTTTCTTAATTCTGAGTTGTTTGCAATCAATGAAGAAAATTTGTCCCATTGAATGATGATTCAATGATTATTGATAACAACAAGATCACCATCTTTCGACTGAGATTGCTTGTTTATATATAATTGATAGAATATGCCTATGGTATCTGATGTCCAAATTTATATAAACTGTATTTGGACATTTCGTTTTTTCTAGGCATATACTGAAACAAACAGACTTTGCGACACTGTTAGCTTATTACCTAAAGCTACCAGTTACTTTTATACCTGTTTACATCTCTCTATCTAACATTTCTTGTCCTTTTTTTTTTGGTTTTTATGTCTTTTGTATCATCTCATGTTTAGTTAGAAATTTCGTGTGTGTGAAAATTATTGATGTTCTTTTCTTCATTATATTCTTTAATTTCTGTAGACTTGTCAAAGTAAATAGAATTATACAAGCATTCAGTTGTTTAGGTGTGTTTGTTTGCTTAAAGGTCCCATGTTGGTTAGTAGATACTTACACTAAATCAAATATCTTCAGTGGTTGAGGTGCTAGTAGTAGAAATTGATCTCTGAAATAAGATCCTTTTCCTCTTGAGGGCTTATCTTTGTTGCCATTTATTGACCATCTTGAGGAGTTTCTTTGTGTTCATTATTTTTCTAGACAAGGAATTTTTAGATTAGAAAGCGAAAGAGGTATTATGCAGGTTGTAATGTAAAACTCTTTGAAGGCAGGTTATGGTTGATGAAGAATCCAATAGGCTTGTTGCATTATATAATAGAGTAGTTGTACTAATGCAGGGGACAGCAAATCTCGTTAAAATCTAATAGAAAGATACAAAGAAAGAGACATGTGCTAGTGAAGCAAAGATGAAGAAGAACATGTAGGTCCTCAGATTTTATGGTCATGAAGGAAGACAATGAATCGTATAAACATCTTGTGTTTACAATGACACTTTTACACTCTAAAATACAAGCAATTGTTGAGTACCATGTTCTTGTTGCTGCAAAGAACAATGTAAAGAACATTGACCACTAGAGTGTTCTAAAGCCTCTAACAAAGTTAGTGTCTCTTCTCTAATCAAAATTTAATTTGTTTTTATTAATAAAAACAATGGTTGATAATAAGGGTTTTTTATTATAACTTAGGAGGAGTTGAATCGGCGTTAATGTTCTTTATATTGTCTTTTATTAGAATTAGGATTTGTTTCATCAGAATATTGAGTTTCTTTGGAGCCACTATCGCCATGTTACTGTCATCTATTTGGGTTCTTCGACTAGAAACTTGTGGATCTGACGACGAAACGTATGTGAAATACTTGCGGCCATGTATGATCTTGAATCTAGTGTGATCCAAATTCAAATCCCTCGAGTTTGTAGCAATCTCTATCGAAGAATGAATACAAACGATGCAAAGCTTTTTGAAAAAAGTATCAGAATAAAATGATGAGACAAATAGAAAATAAAAGTTTTAGGAACGAAGATTTTGTATGTTAAACAATAGGAGTATATACTATCACTCTTGTTTCCATTTTTCTATTATTTAGGGTTTAGGCTGAGGGATTTTTTCATTTTTTTTTTCAAAAAGTTACTTGGATTTTTTTTTTGTTTCTTGAAGATATTTGTATTTTAATAAATTAGAGTTGTTTGATATTTTGTTCATAATTTCCATTTAAGTTTATTCAATATTTTATACATTTTATTTGGTGAATTAAATTTGTTGGACAAAAGTTAATAATAAATGTTCTTCAAGTTATAAGTTTGTGATAGAGGAAAAAAAGAAATAAATTGAAAAACCAGATCTATTATATTATGTGACTCTCTAAATCCAAAATAATTATTTTAAGAAACAAATCATAAAACGAACCAAAAATTCTCAAATAAAAAAACAATATGGGCTACCAACAAGATAACAGAACTGAGCCTTATGGACGTTTGCCAAATTTCTTTACGAGCTTAACTGTTTCCCACATAAAAACGATGTCGTTTACCACATGAACTAAATAATCTTTGCATCAAAGTCTCTCTCTATGTCGGTGACCGACGCTTGTTAAAGGAGTTAAACATTGACTAAATAATTTAATATAATTTTGGTGTGAAATCAGATCTAAATTCTTCACCGCCAAACCCACTGAGCTGTGTAGAAGTTTCTACTATAAGTATTGCTCACACTCACCACTTGCTCTGAGATTGTCATCGATCAATCTACTTATAGATCCGGATCTGGAAACTTCTCTACTCACAAAGTCACAATCTTTTGTGTTTGAGATCTGAGGCAAACTCCTTTCTCTAGTAATCTACTGATGCTTGCTTTTGATTTTGCTTTAAGTGTTATTATTATTATTTGGGTTTGGATAATGTTTATTTTGTTATAAATCGATTGTTTTGGTAAATATTATATGATTTTGTGTTTCTAATTTTAACAACTGTTTTAGTTTGATCTTTTAGATCTGCAATTAATTTCTCAATGCTACGTGTTTGGTCTTCTCTATTGTCATTTTGTCATCTGTTTAAGCTCAGAAATTTACAATCTTTTTTACTTTTACGCGTGAATAATGAAATGGTTTTGTAGGTGCATGTGACTAGGGATTGTGCTTTGGGGTTTAGGAACATGGCAATGGGGAAATATTCTCGTGTTGATGGGAAGAAGTCATCGGGATATGGCTTAACCATTACCATTGTTTTGATTGTTTCTCTCTGTTTGGTTGGTGCATGGATGTTCATGTCTTCATGGTCTGCTCCACTTGACTTCTCTTCTAACGAGAGTGTCAAAAATGTGGAGCCTACTAGTAAGAGTGACATTAGAAATGAAGAAGTTGTTGATCAAGGTTCTAAGAGTTTTTCGGATGGTAAGAATGAGGAAACAGAGGTTGTGACAGAGAGTAATGAAGAGAAGACTGAACCTGAAAAACCTGATGAGGAGAACTCTGGTGAGAGAACAGAGTCTGTTGAGGAAAAGAAAGAATTTGATGACAAAAATGGTGATGGGGATAGAAAAGATGGAGAGGGTGAGAAAGATACAGAACCAGAAAGTGATGAAGCCAAGCAAAAAGAGAAAACACAACTGGAAGAGAGCTCAGAGGAAAACAAATCCGAGAATGGTAATGGAACCGAAGAAAATTCTGGGGAATCTGAAGATAACAGTGAGAAGAAGTCAGATGATAACGCTAGTGAAACTGAAGAGAAGAGTAAGGATGTTTTCCCAGCTGGTGATCAGGCTGAAATCACAAAGGAGTCGAGCACCGGAACTGGGGCTTGGTCAACACAATTGGTTGAATCGCAAAATGAGAAGAAGTCACAAGTTTCCTCAATTAAATGGAAAGTCTGCAATGTCACAGCTGGACCAGATTACATCCCTTGCCTTGACAATTGGCAAGCTATCAAGAAGCTTCACTCGACAAAGCATTATGAACATCGTGAGAGGCATTGTCCGGAGGAATCTCCACGCTGCCTTGTTCCTCTTCCCGAAGGATATAAGAGATCCATCAAGTGGCCTAAGAGCAGAGAAAAGGTATAAAAAAACTTCAGTATACTTACTTGAGAAAAACAGAATGTGCTCCTTTATGTTTCGATTTGATTATCTATTTTTGTGTTGTCACAGATCTGGTACAACAATATTCCTCACACCAAGCTTGCAGAAGTCAAGGGACATCAAAACTGGGTGAAGATGAGTGGTGAATACTTAACATTCCCTGGTGGAGGAACTCAGTTCAAGAATGGTGCTCTTCACTACATTGATTTCCTCCAGGAGGTACTTCTTGTTATTGATCTTTCATTCAGCATATACAAAACTTTCTCTGTTGACTATTTGACCTTATTATTATATGTTTTTGCAGTCATATCCTGATATTGCGTGGGGAAACAGAACACGTGTTATATTGGATGTTGGGTGTGGGGTTGCTAGCTTTGGGGGATATCTTTTTGACAGAGATGTGCTTGCTTTGTCATTTGCACCTAAAGATGAACACGAGGCGCAAGTGCAATTTGCTTTGGAACGTGGTATTCCTGCAATGTCAAATGTTATGGGAACCAAGAGATTACCTTTTCCAGGATCTGTTTTCGACCTTATACATTGTGCTCGTTGTAGAGTCCCATGGCATATTGAAGGTAAAAAGTTTCTCATATTGTAGTGTGTTTTTTTTTGGTTTCATTGAATAACCTTTTTTGTGTCGTCTGAACTGAAGGTGGTAAACTACTTTTGGAACTGAACCGTGCATTAAGACCAGGTGGTTTCTTTGTCTGGTCAGCTACTCCAGTCTACAGGAAGACCGAGGAAGATGTAGGGATATGGGAAGGTTGGTAGAATATATTCTCTTTTGTTTGGCTATGAAGTGGACTTTGGCAGTTTGATTCTTATCTAAACTTGTGAGATGTTTTTATCTGTTTTCTTGTAGCTATGTCGGAGCTAACAAAGGCAATGTGTTGGAAACTGATGACTATTAAGAAAGATGAACTAAATGAAGTTGGTGCTGCCATTTACCAAAAACCAATGACGAATAAATGCTACAACAAAAGATCTCAAAATGAGCCACCTCTATGCAAAGACACTGATGATCAAAATGCTGCTTGGTAGTTTATCGATTTCCTCTTCTCCCATCAACTAACTTGTAATCAAATGCAATTCCATTGCTAAGTGATGTGTGTTCGATGCAGGAATGTTCCACTTGAGGCATGTATGCACAAGGTAACAGAAGATTCATCAAAACGTGGAGCAGTGTGGCCTGAGAAATGGCCAGAAAGAGTGGAGACTGTTCCTCAGTGGTTAGATTCTCAAGAAGGTGTATATGGAAAGCCTGCACAAGAGGATTTCACAGAAGACCATGAACGATGGAAGACTATTGTATCAAAGTCATACCTCAATGGTATGGGAATTGATTGGTCTTATGTGAGAAATGTGATGGACATGAGAGCTGTCTATGGAGGGTAAAGCAATCTCTCATCAATAATAAAGTTGGCTCTCTATTTTG
Source organism: Leavenworthia alabamica (assembly GCA_000411055.1). Taxonomy (NCBI): domain Eukaryota; kingdom Viridiplantae; phylum Streptophyta; class Magnoliopsida; order Brassicales; family Brassicaceae; genus Leavenworthia; species Leavenworthia alabamica. Next base: position 64,505 of record KE156575.1, read on the forward strand.
ATTCATTTCTAATACTCTCTTGTGGGTTTCAGTTTTGCAGCTGCATTGAAGGATCTAAAACTATGGGTGATGAATGTAGTTCCTATAGACTCACCTGACACACTTCCAATTATATATGAACGTGGTTTGTTTGGAATCTATCATGATTGGTGTGAATCATTCAGCACTTACCCTCGAACTTACGACCTTCTTCATGCTGATCATCTTTTCTCTACATTAAAGAAGAGGTATGGATCTGATTTAGCTTTTAATCAATGTTGATTGCAGAATGTGATGATTATGTACAAACAAAACTCTTATAGGTGCAACTTGGTGTCAGTAATGGCTGAAGTGGACAGGATACTTAGACCAGAAGGAACATTCATAGTAAGAGATAACATGGAAACAATAGGAGAAATAGAGAAGATGGTGAAATCAATGAAATGGAATGTAAGAATGACACATTCCAAAGATGGAGAAGGATTGATCTCAGTTCAGAAATCATGGTGGCGTCCTACAGAGGCAGAGACAGTTAAGTCAGCAATAGCTTGAGATGAAGAGGCAGGTATAATGAGTTAAGTTGTTTCTTCTATATTGAATCCAATTGATTGTTTCTTTACACGTATTAGTTGAATATTTTGTATCACTTTTATGCATTCAAGAAAGTCGTATGTACAAGACAATTGTCTCAAAAGTGTAAACTTATTGTAACAAGCATTACGCTTCATCAATTTATTATTGTTGCTTATCAAATATCCTTTTGCAAGCTTGAACATGGCTCTAAAAAGCTTTACTTAATTTGTACATTGAAAGGCAATAGATGAAATGTTGTTTTACTAAATAGTTTTTGTTTAAAGGGTCTGATATATTCAAATTTGTTAAGTTTGAACAGAGTAATACAACGAAATATATCAGCTTCAAAGCTTCATTCCGTAAATTCCAATCTACTCTCTCACGCTACGAACGCCTCATCATCATACTCATCACATCCCAGTCCAAATAACAAACAAAGCTTGAAAGAGATTAAATCCAAATAACTATACAGCGACATTATTTATTAGAAAAGTAAAGCAAACCCTCTCGACGTCTCAGAGTCTTTGCCTAGTCTAACTCAAGAAATATGGCATATCAAGGTAACTGCAAATTCTTCGTATGATACAAGAGATATGGCAAATTGAAGTAACTGCAAAATTACACAATTTTTATACAACAGGACCAACATCAGATAGTCGAAGAAACAGTTATTGGGAATTTGAAGTTGATATATCAGATACTCGAAGAGCACTGATAAATTGCAAAGAAACATATAACAAAAACGAAAATTAAAACCAACAAAACAAATCAGAACTGATAGATAGAGAGATGTAAACAGGTATAAAAGTAACAAGTAGCTTTGGGTAATAAGCTAACAGTGTCGCAAAGTCTGTTTGTTTCAGTGTATGCCTAGAAAAAACGAAATGTCCAAATACAGTTTATATAAATTTGGACATCAGATACCATAGGCATATTCAATCAATTATATATAAGCAATCTCAGTCGAAAGATGGTGATCTTGTTGTTATCAATAATCATTGAATCATCATTCAATGGGACAAATTTTCTTCATTGATTGCAAACAACTCAGAATTAAGAAAAAAAGGAGATCAGATGGTAATGCATGTCATATTATCAACACAGTTTGTGTTTTTTCAGATTTGCAGACGTTTATGGTTTTATAATTCCTCATTCCTCCTGGAAAATTATGATATCAATTCAAATAAAAGAAGAAAAGGATCAGAGAAAATGGCAAATCAATCAAGTCTGCAAAAGAGCAGAAATCGGACTGGGTGTCACAAAACATTATGCCATTTCATCACTTCCTCAAATCCTTTAAAAAAACTCAGAATATCTTCATAAAAAAAGAGAATCAGACTAAAAAAAGTCAATCACCATATTGCAAATCCATCGTAATGGATGCAAATAAGACTGGGGCGACAATTTCATATCATCACTTTCTATCTTCTATAAGAAACACGAATATTAATCTATTGAAAGCTATAAAAAAAACTTAGACCTACACAACACCTAAAGAGAAGGCAAAACCCAGAAACTAGGGTTTATAGCCGTCGAGAATATTTTGATTGAATACATTGTTGCTTGTAGAGTTTAGCTTTTATATAGAAGCAGAGTAGACTGGGTATAATTTTAGGGTTTTTCTAATCTTTCTAAACAGCCTTAACTATGGGCCTAAGCCCATTTATTATGTAGTGTAAGGCCTCGTTCTAAGATTAGGCCCAATTTAAGTAGCTTAGTTTAGGCCTCTCTTCTTTTAAAAAACAAGGCAGCTTATAGTATCCTTACCTTAAACCATTCCACAATTATGCTTAAAATGTTCTCTTTTTACTCTTACGATTTTTTTTATATTGTAATTTCACAATCATATAACATAACATTTCATATTATTTTAATTAAAAACCATTTATCAAAAAATAAAACACAACATGGTTTTAGAAATATATTTGCCCAAAATTATTCATAGTAGAATTGTTTATGGCATAAGCTTCAAGATTACCCTGAGCTCTGACGTGGCTTCGCCATATCCTATTGTTTAAAACACAATCTCTGACGTGAAGAAACAAAAGAATCAATAAAGAATAAATATCTTACTTTTGTTGTAGTAGTGTATAGATACTAATATATATACTTTTTGATTAAAATATGAATATGAGTGAAACAATTATTTACCTTTTTAGTTGTAATATTATATGCACAATTTGGATAATTACACTCGTGACACTTAATTACTCCAAAATATTTTATAGTTCGATTGTCCACAGAATAATCATTTAGGGAGTTTATTGCTTCTAAATTTTTTATTATTGAAAAATATATTAATAGTGTTTTTTTTTCTTCAGTGACTGTTTAACTTTTAATTCAGATTTATATTTTTGTGATAACCTTATGGATAAACTCTGAAAAATTTGAAGTAAGCTTAACACGAAACTAAAATCAAAATGAACAAAGATAACAATTGAGGGTATATACATTGGTCCTTGTAAAGGAATCTAAACAAATAAAAATGCATTAAGATACATTGTTTTGTGAAGACCCATAAATCCTAACATATTGATGGATAACAATAACTGTAGATGATGATGATGATGATGATGATGATGATGATGATGATGATGATGATGATGATGAAGGATAAACTAAGAACCGTCAAAATCATAGTTAAAAAAAATGTATTTAAATACAGTTCAAGATAAACCTCTTTAGCTATCAATCACTCTATTATCTTTTCTTCTTCTTCTCTCTTATTAAACCCCACAATAAAATAAAAATAAAAGACAATTCCAAATTTTCTTCCTTTTTTTTATTGCTTTGCAACGTGAGATCATCGTCGGTGTTTTGTTACTGCACAATTGATGTATTAATTCTTTACCTCCTTACTTGTCATTCTTTTCCCAACAAATTCTGATTTCTGTGTGTTTTGATTTCCAATTCAATACTCTTTTCTGGGTTTTGTATGAAGTCGAAACCTCCTTCTTTTCCGGATTGAACAATCTAATTGGGTTAGTTTCGTTTTTACCAGGCATCCTAGTTCAGTTCTTTTTGTGGGTCTAATCATGTTATCTGTTCAACAATCTTGTTAATGTTGATTCTGATTTCATTAATTTGAGACAATAAATAGTATTTGTTGTTTTATTAAAGCTCCATTAGTTGACTGTTGTGTTAGTCAATTTCTCAGGTTTTTAAGACTTTCTTCAACAGCAAACACAGAAAAAATATTACTTTTTTTTTGGATATAAAGTTGATTAATTAAAGCTTTGAGTTTTGGTTTCTTCTTTCAGTTAATCTTTATTGCTTGCATGTTAATTTTCTCAACACATGACTTTTAGATTTCAAATGTGTTCTTCACTCTTTTATCTTTGATTTTTCAAGGTAAGTTTGATCTGTGAAGTTTTCCAATGTAATCTGAGTCATCTTGAATTTGGATATTAATATTATATAAATGTTAGCTAATGCATTTGATTTACTCTGTTTAAGCAGATCAAAGAAAGAAGTTGCTGAATGGATATTCCAGATGAAGCTGGAGCTGGAGCTTGGGTTATTAACTCTGGATTTGGTTCAAGTGATGCTACTTTGTTCTCTACTTCTCTACCTGTTCTTCCCCATGGTAAACGTTACAAACCAAATCCTTTAAACCAATTTAGATACTATATCTACTAGCACTTCTTCTCTGCTTTTGCTTACAAGTTTTACTTTTGTTACAGTGCAACTGAGTGATAACAGAGATGAGTTCTCACTGATAGATAATGATGCAGCTGTTTCTCGTCAAAACAAGTTTCAAGAAAGTGTTGATAACATTGATTCTCATTCCATTGGAAACCTGCTTCCTGATGAACATGATCTTTTGACTGGGATGATGGATGATCTTGACTTAACTGAGTTACTTGATGCTGATGATTACGATCTTTTTGGTAGTGGAGGAGGAATGGAACTTGACAATGATTTTCATGATAACTTGAGCATGTCTGGTCCTCCAAGATTGTCCTTTTCAAGTCTTAATGGAAATGCAACTCCACAGTTCAATATTCAAAATGGTGTGGGAACTGTTGCTGGTGAGCATCCTTATGGTGAGCATCCCTCGAGAACATTGTTTGTCCGGAATATTAATAGCAATGTAGAGGACTCTGAACTCAAAGCTCTCTTTGAGGTAACTATAACAAACATTGACCTTACATTATTGGATTTGTTGTTACAACTTACTCTATACACACTGATACTTTATATGTGGCAGCAATATGGTGACATTAGAACACTCTATACTAGTTGTAAACATAGAGGATTTGTCATGATATCTTACTATGACATTCGTTCTGCTCGAATGGCTATGCGGTCTCTTCAAAATAAGCCATTACGACGGAGAAAATTGGATATTCACTTCTCAATACCTAAGGTTTGCTTGTGGTTCTTTCTTAACATTGTCAACGGTTCTTGTTGCAGCTCTTAATTTGTTTCTTATGTGTTTGTTCCTTGTAGGATAATCCATCTGAGAAGGATATGAATCAGGGGACCTTAGTGGTTTTTAACCTGGATCCTTTGGTATCTAATGATGACTTGTATATAATTTTTGGTGCTCACGGCGAGATAAAAGAGGTGACTAATATCTTTCTGTTTATTTTTTTCACAACAAACAATGTGTATTTGATACTGATTTTCCCCACCTGATCATCAGATAAGGGAAACACCACATAAGAGGCATCACAAATTCGTCGAGTTTTATGATGTACGAGCTGCTGAAGCAGCATTGAAGGCATTAAACAGGTGTGAGATTGCTGGAAAACAGATAAAGGTTGAACATAGTCGACCAGAAGCTCGTCGAAGGTTTATATCTTTCTTAGATCTGCCTCATTCAATAATTAGTGCATTGTATTACTTACACCTAACCATGTATTTTAATCTTCTAGTCTGATGTTACAACATAACCAAGATCTTGAATACGACGATTTGCAATACCTACCTTCGATTGGTTACCCCATGGCAAATTCTCCTTCAAGTGAGTCTATTCACTTAAATAAAATTTGTAATTTTGATATCCTTAGAAGCTGAAACTGTTTGCTTTGGTGGCAGGTAACTGGATGCAGCTGAACAGTCCTGTTGAGGGTAGTCCACTTCAAAGTGTACTTAGTAGGTCGCCTGTTTTTGGAATAAGTCCTATTAGGAACAGCCACTTGTCTGGTTTGACCTCTGCTTTGAATTCACAAGGACCAAGCCCAAAGCTTGCACCCATTGGCAGGAATCCAATTGGTAGCAACGTCTTCCAAGAGCCAAAGCTGGAGAACAAGTACAGTGGAAATCTCTCCCCGTCTGGTCCTTTGATCTCAAATGGAGGTGGAATTGAGATGTTGTCAGGGTCAGAGTTTCTCTGGGGAAGTCCTAACTCACGCTCTGAACCTTCAAATTCCTCGGTTTGGTCAACATCTTCCACTGGGAATCCCTTCTCCTCAGCTCAGGTAGACCGATCTGTCCCATTTCTGCATCAGCATCATAATTTCCATGTTGGGTCTGCACCATCTGGTGTTCCTCTAGAAAAGCATTTTGGCTTCTTCCCTGAGTCTTCAAAGGACACTGCTGGTCTTCAAGGAATGAGTCTTAACGGTGGAAGTTTCCCGGCAAATCATGGGATCATTAACCCTGGAAGCATGGCTGAAAACGGTTTTTCAAGTTACAGGATGATGTCTTCACCAAGATTCAGCCCCATGTTCTTAAGAAGTGGTCTCAACCCAGGACGGTTCACACCTGGATTTGATGGATTTTATGAAAATGGAATTAGATCTCAAAGAGTTGAGAACAATTTGAGCCAGGTAGAGAGCAGGAAGCAGTTTCATCTTGTTTTGGACAAAATTCTTAATGGAGAGGATTCTCGGACTACCTTGATGATTAAAAACATTCCAAACAAGTAAGCTTTTCTTTTCATTATATTACTTGTCGTTCTTCGAATACGATGCAGCCAGATTCCTGAACTGGTTTATTTCATGCTTTTGTTATCAACAGATACACCTCAAAGATGTTGTTAGCTGCGATTGACGAAAAGAACCAAGGAACGTACAACTTCCTCTATTTACCCATTGATTTTAAGGTAAAGATTCAGAGTTATGAATTCACTGACTGATGCATAGAGTGGTTAATAAATAAATCTTTGGTTTTGCAGAACAAATGCAATGTTGGCTATGCATTCATCAACATGCTCTCTCCTGAACTCATCATTCCATTTTATGAGGTCTCCCATCCCTCTCCACTTTCCCTCTAAGATATTGTTATCTTCACTTAAGATCACTAACAAAACATCTTATTTTTGCAGGCTTTTAACGGGAAGAAGTGGAAAAATTTCAACAGTGAGAAAGTAGCTTTATTGGCATATGCTCGCATACAGGGAAAATCAGCCCTTATAGCTCACTTTCAGAACTCAAGCTTGATGAATGAAGATATGCAATGTCGTCCAATTATCTTCGATACGCCTAACAATCCAGACTTTGTTAAACAGGTAAAAAACATTACTTTTTGGTCTGTGAAACAATGACAATCCTAAATTCCTAATGATACTTAAGTAGGAAGAGTTAAAATGCTGCATGAGAATAGCTAGCTATGATCTTTAGACTTGTTCCTCGGATTGAGTAGCTATGGTGACATTTGTTTTGTATTAGGTTAATGTTGAAGAAACTAAGAATGTGGATCGCCTTGAGTCTCAGCTCAATGATGATGGCAGAGACAAAAGCTGACACAAGAGAGAAGACTCAGTGTTGTGATCGGTCACTGTTTTTTTTTTCTGAAGTACTAATTTTTAATTGTACATATAGGTGAAAGATCAGAGTTAACTGATGCAGCCACCCTGCAAAGTGTAGGTTTTAAACGTTGCTGTTGCTGTGGATTTACTGTTTTTTCTTTTTGTAATCTTCATGTTTTTTTAAGTCCATGTAGTAAATATAAAAGACCATGAATAGTCGGGTTTAATTTGGGAATTATGTTGTAACTCTCGATGAATCTTTATATAAGCTATGGCAATTTGTACAGGAAGAAAATGGAGTACTCTGTTTTGTCTTCTTTTGATTAAGGTTAGTCTTATCAACAAAGATCAATAACACAGTATATCAAAAAAATTAAAAGAACATACCTGTAACTGAATGAGTTATGTCGGTACAAAAATGTGGCTTCATTTCTACTGTCTAAGATTGCTTTTTGAACTGAATGATACCTGTAACCGAATAGTTATGTCGGTACCAATAATCTTTTGAGTTAAACTACTAATAAATTTAAACCGGAGTATTATACTCGGTTTAAATTTGATTGTGTTTCCTTCTCGTACGGTTTAATTAAGATACGCTGGTTTAAACGAAATAACCGGTCAATTCAAATCTGATTCCCTTGTACTCTTCGGCGTCCTCTCTTCTTTGTTACTTCTTCGTATCGTCGCGACTTAGAGACGCCAAGCCACATATCAATCGTTATTTATTTCCTTCAGATCAAAGAGAGAGTGTGAGTGAGAGACAGCATCAACTTACGGTGGACAATATGAGCAGCAGCAAGGTCTTCGGCGGAACGAGAAAGGTCAGTAATGGAATTTACGATATTCCTTCAGGGTCGAGAAAAATAGTACAAAGCTTGAAGGAAATTGTAAACTCTTCTGAGGCTGAGATCTATGCTATGCTTAAAGATTGCAACATGGATCCCAACGAAGCTGTTAATCGCCTCCTCTCTCAAGGTTTTATTCTTTTTTTCCCCTACTCTTGAGTGTTTCTTAAGTGTTAAATTAGGGTTTCCATGAGGTTATCTCGAAATTGACTGTTTAGTGAGGGTTTCTATTAGGGTTTTATTTCTGAATTAACCTGATTTTTTTGTTTTGTTTCTTTGCCGTATTCAGATCCTTTTCATGAAGTAAAGAGCAAGAAAGAAAAAAAGAAAGAGGTGAGTCAATTTTTGGATATCTTCAACGTCTGTTTCAAGTCACAACATTTACAATGACAAATCTAACATTATTGAAGTATTTTAGCAAAAATGTTTTTATACTTGAAGACTACTTAGTGCCTACAAACGCTTTAAACCAGAGTCAGATGAATTCAAGTTTTTAGGAAAATTTTGGTTCTTATAAGTTTTTTTTTCTTTCTATTCAGACTAGAGATATACCGGATTCCCGGTTGCGGGGTGCAAATAACCCGTACAACCGTGGTGTTAGAGGTGGTTCTGATCGTTATAACGGACGAAGTGGAACTACTCATTACAACTCTACTGGTATATAAACATGATCTCTTAAATTTAGGATATTTATTTAGTTTTAACAGTAGAACTCATACTTGTGTGCTTTTGTGGTTTAGATTCTGGAAACTTCCAGGGAAAAACTTCAAACAAGAAAGAAAGTGGAACGCAGGGTTATACAGGTTCTTGGCCCTCCGCTTCTGGAGTGGCAAATCATCATCAGACACTACACAGGTTATTCAAGTTTTTCATTCCTCATTTCGCTTTTTGAATTATGCTTTTGTACATGTTTCTATTTAGGTTTCTCATGTATGTTGTATCCTTTTGCAGTGAATCTGTTGCTACAGAAAATAAATTGCCATCTGTCGCCTCGGGCGATGGAATATCATCATCACAGCCAGGTTCTGTACATCAAACTTCATGGTTTAGAGCTCCAGGCGAAATGTCTTTGGCTGACATTGTGAGAATGGGTAGACCACAGAACAAGCCAACAAAGCAAAATGTCAATATGCGTACTGAAATAAATCGTGAGCATGAAGTTAGTGCAAACCAGCAGGCCCCTGTTAAAGATGAATGGCCATCAATTGAGAAGCCACTGGCTCCTAATGCATCTTCTGTATCAGTAGCACCGGCAGAGTCACAACTTCTAAAAGACCAGTTAGAAAATATACACTTAGCAGAAAATAGCCCTTCTGAAAATCGCAGAGTCGATCATGTGCAACCTGACTCTGTTGCTGGTGGAACTTTCCAAGAAGATGACTCTGGAGTTTCGTCTGAGTATGATAATAATCCACACAAATATCAGAAGCAGAGCCATCCGGTAGATCATGATCACCACAAAGGTAATATCTTGAATTATCTTTTGGAACAAAACAAAATATTAGAAAATCCGTAAAACATATGAGAATCTTATAGTTTCTTGGTGGCTTCTTATTTACAATCCCAATATTACTTTTCAGATGAAGATAATGTTTCATCTGGTTCAGAAAATTTTCAGCAACTAGTCGTGGATAGTCAGGATCAAGAAGCCTCACATGAAGAGGGTAGACCTGCTGTTGTAATTCCAGATCATTTGCTAATCCATACAAAAGAATGCTCACACTTAAGTTTCGGAAGTTTTGGAGGTTTTGGATCAAGGCCTTTGAGAAACAATGTAGAAGAGACTTCTGATGTTGCTCCACAGATCGAACATTCAGATGCCATGTATTATATTACTAATAATTTATTTTTTCCAAAATATTTATGAATTCATTTATATCCTACTTACCTAACTAATCATGCTTGTTTGCAGAAATACTGAGTTCTACATTGAAGAACATCTTGGTAATACACCTGCCACTGGACATTATGATGACTCTTTGGAATCCAGACAAGAGGTTTTTGAGCAAGAAAATCCTGAGACTACACAGGAGCACCAGTACACCTTTGCCAAGTCTGAGCCAGGGTATGGTTACGAAAATGCTAAGCAGCAGCAGCTAAATACTGCATATGAAGCCTCACAAGTAAATGCTCAGAATCAGATGTTGGTAAGCCACATGTGCATTGCTATTCATTTTAGAACCTGAGTTCCTAAAGTTTGATAGTCATAGTAATGTATGATAGGTTTTAATGGAACCTCATTTTGCTTTTTTAAAATATTCTCAGCAGGGCTACACACACTCAGTTCCCAACACTTTATTGACACAAAATACGAGGGAGCCTGACTTCCAATATTCACCTTTTGCATTAACACAGTCTATGCAGTCAAGAAATAGCAACAATGCCACATCACTTGGTGGCCTAAGCATTTCCATGCCAGAGGTAAATAATCCCGTTGTCTTTAAGAAACACAGACATGTGTTAAACGTCACATGGCTATTGTTTAAGATGAATTGGTGTAGTGTTGAGGTTATCTTCTTTTATGTTGCAGGCACTCCGAGGCAGTGGAGTTCCAGCTAATATAGCGACCGGACCTGCTCTTCCTCAACAAATTCCAATGCATCCTTACTCTCAGCCCACAATCCCTCTAACACACTTTGCAAACATGATTGGGTATCCTCTAATACCTCAGAACTATCCATACATGCCATCTGCTTTCAGCCCATACCACCAGCAACTAGCTGCATTGCTTCCGCAGTACAAAACAAATATCTCTCATGGTAATTTGCCTCAGTCTGCAACAGCACCTGCTTCTGCTTACGGATTTGGGAACTCAACTAATGTTGGATCTGCTGGAAACTTCTCTCTTAACCAACAGTCTGCTTCTACTGATGAAGATGTTCTTAGCTCTCAGTACAAAGAGAGTAGTCATTTGTTGGGCCTTCAGCAACAACAGGTAATTTTTCGTTATTGATTGGTCACTACTTACCACTTACCAGCTAATTGTTTTGGCGTCATATATGAACTGTTTAATGACTTTGTTTCTCTTTTTTGATCTATTAAAACATTCAGAACGAAAACTCGGTGATGTGGCATCTCGGTTCCAGAACCATGTCAGGTGTCCCGGCTAACACGTACTACAACCTCCAAGCACAACAACATCAACAGCAGATGCAGCAGCAACAGAATCACCAAGCAGCAGGAGGATATCGTCAAGCTCAGCAACAACAGCATTATGGATCTCATGGCTATCCAAATTTCTATCAGTCGCAAACAGAGATGTCACTAGAGCGCCACCAGCAAAATCCTAGGGATGGTGCTGGTTCTCAGGCTGGTCAACAGTCAAATCAAACCCAGCAGCAGCTTTGGCAAAACTCTTACTAAATAAAGAAAGAGAGTCGCTTTTTATATACAGCTTCATTCGGTTATAGAGGTCTCTGTGGTGGCGAGTCTGACGAAGACTTTGTCAATGAATATGTTCTGAATGTAACTTATTATAATCATCATCATATTTTGTCTCATTTGTTAACTTAGGGCAACTCTGTTTTCATCAAAAAAGAAAACTTTTTAATCTTCGTCTCTTCTTTTCTTGTTAACACGTTAACATGTGAGCGTCGAGTCAATTCAATATTTTGAGTTCATATCTTATAATACTATATAATTATAATTATTGTCATTATCGTATTATCAGTTTTCAAATGAACACATTTGGTAAAAATTACGATATGAACAACTATATAATGTTTATGCATAAAATATTAAATATATAGTATAATAATAACGATCAATAAGCATGTTGGACAATTTCGATGACCTTTGACCTCCATATTGAAATAATATCGTCGATGTTCTGAAGTGTAATGCTCATTTGAACATGATATATGAATCTAAAATGGCAAAAACAAAAAAACACAATAAGATCACATCCACTTCAAACACTTGTTATAATTTTTTTAAAATGTTTTCTCCTTAAAAGTGTTGTCTATTAGTCAAAGTATAAGTCACCGTTCTTAGATCCATGATCCAAATTCAACCCAAACTATATACATTTTTTCTCATTGATTAGGTAAGCCATCTAATTTTTCTTGGTCAAAGTTCTCCATTATTTACGATTAAACCACCAAAACTTATCTCCACATATCAAGATCATACACTATACTCTTTTTCTTCTCTAAAATATTACTTGTATTATACCTCCCAACCAATACATAATATACACAAACAATGAAATAAACACCACCAACAACAAAACTCTTTACTATTAACCAAGGACAGATCACAATACAGGTACTGAGATTGAGATTGATATCGGAACAGAGACATCGTTTATACTAAAACCTTCAACTCTATTACCGTTTGAATCCCCTACAAACCCGTAAACTCCTGACAACATTGCTGCATTTTCTCTTCTCTGAAAAACCCGAGCAAGTGAAGCCGCTTTCCGTCTAGCTCGCTTTGTCCCTGTAAACAAAATCGTTTGAAGCAATCCTCCAATGGCCGGTGTTCTCAACACTTTCTCTGCAACAGTGGCTCCACCGCTCCTACAGAGTTCAAGTAACGCTGCAACCGCGTTCTCTTTCCCTCTTGGCGTTCCACATCTCATCATTCCGATGAGCCCTGTCACAGCGGATTCTTCTTTCCCTATAGCCTCAGCTCCTAGAGATTGTCTTACTAATATAGCCAAAGCTCCTGCTGCTTCCTCTGCTACGCTTTCGTTCTTTAGAGCTCCAACAAGACTCGACACTCCTCCTCCTTCGATCATCCTACTGCAGTTATCTGGGTGTGTCGATAAGTTATATAACGCTGTAACCGCATCTTTCTTCCCTCTCGGTGTCCCGTTTTGAAGCAGCAATGCTAATGCCTCAACGCATTGATCAACAAGTGCTATCCTTTTCTTATACTCATGTACTGCAGAGAGACTAAACAATGTAGCTGCAGCATTCTCCTGCGCTTCTACTGTAAGACCCAAAACAAGAACACTTACTATAGACTCTAAACAATCATCTTCCTCCATAATCCGACTCTTGTTCTTCTCATAAATCGAGAGATTAAGCATCGCAGTCACAGAATTCTCTTGCGCTACAGCATTTTCAGACTTTAGAAGACAACACAAATGCGGTATTGCGCCTGCTTCTGCAATGAAAGCACGGTTTTCTTTCCCGGTTTTGGCTAAAAGACGAATCTCCCGAGCCGCAACTGTCTGAGCCGCTTCGGAACCATCTGCTAAATACTGAATAAGAATGGATACAGTAGCTTTATTAGCTTCAACAGCAGCTTTACTCGGGAGAACCGAAGCAAAAGCCTCATTAGGAGAATCTATAAACTCAGACTCATAAGATATACCAGTAGCCACAGACCATTGCAGAATCAAATTCTTCAAAGCTCGATTAGGAACAATCCTTGAATCCATAAGCATTTGGCCAGTCTTAGGACAAGTAGAGTGACCTTCTTCAATCCACCTAACTATAGAGCTCCGATCATAAGTTTGCCCAGTTGAGATAATCACAGGATCAGTCATCAAATCCAGAGAAATTGGACATACAAAATCCTTTGGCACTGTTATAAACGTATCACCAATCTCTTGAGTAACAAAACCTTTTTTAGGTTTCTTCGTATTCTCACTTCTCCACTCTAAACCATCTTCTTCTTCTTCTTCGGATTCAAATCCAAATAACAAGAATCTACAGTATCGTGTAATCGCTACGAATCCATTAATGACTGATCCTGTAGGTTCTAAATCACCATCATCATGATTCAGGATCTGTTCTTCTAAAAACTCTATTTCACTTCTACAACTCTTCGGATCCTTAATCCCTAATTTATCTACGAAGAACGATCTCAGCTCAGCTTGATTCGGTATCTCACCGTTCTGAAATCGATCGAGAAACGAGTAGAATGTTTCACGTAACGTTTCGTCTTTGTTATCGTTGTATAATCTCGATTTTCTAGATTGTTTCTGTAATAGTTCAATTTGTTCTCTAATGTCATCGCTAAGATCGAGATCATTGAGAGGGAAAACATCCAATAGAGTTGAAACCTCTTGATTCAAATCATGGAAATATCCAGAAATGGAAGGATTATGTAACAATAGCCATAACTTACTTGACTGAGCGCAGTAATCAACAAGGATCTTAGAGCGGTAGAGGAAAAGATAAAGCTCCTTGAAACAAAGCAACGCCGTTGAGTTATCAGAGCTTCTTCTTGAATCGGAGAGGAATTCAAATAATACCACGAAGATCTCAATCTTACGAATTAACGAACGAGTGTTCTTACGTTGAAAACAGAATCGTAAACCGCTGTAACATGATACATCCGTTGAAATTGAAGCTAGGGCTTGAACAAGAGCTACGCCGGAAATGTTAACAGGAGCTAAAAACGCTTCTAAACAAGGTGATCTCCTTCGCCTTATCGAAGAGAATATCGCTGCGGAAGCCATTAAACTCCCTTAGATCGAGAAAAAAATCAACAGAGACTTATATAAAGAAGAAACAGAATCTAAAATTGAAAAATAAACAAAAGATTCGGAAAAGAAAAGTGAAAAAGGAGTAAGTAAATGAATAATACTTTCTGGGAAAGAGAGGATGAAGAAGAACGCGTAATCGTATGTATCTATGTATGTATAATATATGTTATTGAATGGCTGAAATTTTCCTTATTGATTAATCTTCGTTGTCAGAATTATATTTTTTCTCTCATAATTAATTAATTAATTAATGCTTTCTGTCTCGTGGCCCAATATTTTATTTTTTTCGTTGTGAGATATTCAATGTGTATTTTTATATAAAATAATTAACCCTTATTTAATTTTGCTTGACTAACTAGTAATAACTCACTTATTTAGGTCGGTAAGGTTACATATAAAACACGCTACTAAATAATAGTTCTGACGAACTATGTTTAGTTTCAACTCTTATCTTCACACTTATATGTCGACCAAAAAAAAAAGATTTATAATATATTGTAAAATAAAATTGGGCTGGCCAATAGAAAAACGGAGCTAAGAAAATAAATTCAACATCGTTTTATAACATTTTCAATTTGTATAAAATATGTTAACATCGTCACAATTTTGTATTTATAATTTTATATTTTCGATCCACCAATGGTTTGATGAGTGCCACAAATTTATTTATTATTTATTGGCATGCAACTTGGTTACAAATTTTGTTTTATCGAAGGATGTTAAACTCTTGAACCAATTGTGGCTTCCAAAAATTTCCAAAATAATTTAGACACAAAGAAATAACTTTCATTTTCCCACTAGACAGACTTAATATTCATTTTTTTTGTTTTGTCTAAGGTAATTACACTTTTAAGTTTCACAATATATATAGTAGATATATATATTATTTTAACTTGTAGTTTTAATTAATATTATTATATTCATTTTAACAAACTTAAATGTTAAGACTTTTTCTACTTCTATTTTTCCCCTTAAAGTTGTGGTAATATTACTTTGTACACAAACAAAAATATAATAATATTTTATAGACAAAATTTAGTATATAGACGAAAATACAAAACAATTTTAAAAAGTTTTCTTGAAAATGATAACAGACAGTTAAAAAGATAATATTTATTATATTTGAATTAATTACGAAAATCTATATTAAGTTTTGGGTCTAGAAAGAGTATTATTAGTAATGCTTAGGTTTTACTTTGACTAAGATGAAAAAAATACAAACATCTTTAGTTTTACGTGTTTTATGATTTATGACGTTCTTACATCATTTTCATGTTTGTCTATTTCTTCGCAAAAAAAATGAAGTTTTGAACGTTGAAGTGAGGCATTGAATATTATTTTATTAATATTTTAACTAGATTTGAATGAGTACACTAGCCACAAAAATTCCATATGTACAGTTTATAACCTAGAACAAACATATATGAAGTCAACATATGGAACCGACTTAACTGTACCAAAAACATATTAAAACTACAAAACTACCAGAGAAAAGTTCAAGCCCATTGAAAGCCCATTGAAAGCCCATGTCCATTAATAATCAGCTATTAACGGGTCCATTTAACTAACCGCGTCAGTGTAACAGTTTGCCACATCACTGTTATATTGACACGTGGCTTAATATGGTGCAACATAGACCCACAAATAGCTGGTGCATTCACTTTACCGAAGGTGCGATGTACAAGATAACACCACCTCTCTCCACTTTCAAAAACTAAAGAGCATATTCTTTTATTCATTGAAGAAAATATAAAATTAATTAATTAAATAATGAAGGATTAATTTGCAGTTTTGAGAATTAGCGTTCTAGATTGCCACGTCATCGTCTCCTCTGAACGAGTTTCTGCAAAAACCTGGAAACGTTCACCATTTATTTCTCTTAAGGATTTGAATAGAGAACATCGTTAGGTTTCGTTTTCGTTTTTTCTGTAGCATCGTTGAGTTTATCGTCTTCTGGTCAACCATGAATATCTTCAGATTTGCTGGCGATATGACTCACTTGATCAGTATCTTAATCCTTCTTCTCAAAATTTACGCGACTAAATCTTGCGCTGGTGAGTTCTCTTTTCCTGGAATGTGTTAAAGACGAGAGCTCGTTGTCAGAAACAACACTCGCATTGCTTTGAGACTTTGTTTTCGTTTCCGTAGCTTCTAAATGCAAATCTTATTGAACTTTCATGATATTTTGAGGTGAATCCGAGTTATCACTTATTAGTTTGAAATTTCAAGTCAAAATAGTTGTGAAATCTCAATTTTAGAAAATGAAACTAGACAGAGAGATCTCTTGCCTTTAGATTTAATGAAAAATTGCTATTGACATTATTTGTGTTGACTAGGAATCTCTCTCAAGACTCAAGAGCTATATGCGCTTGTGTTTTTGACTCGTTACTTGGATCTCTTTACGGATTACATATCTCTGTACAACAGCGTCATGAAGATTGTCTTCATTGCTAGCTCTTTGGCAATAGTTTGGTGTATGCGTAGGCATCCACTTGTACGGAGATCATACGATAAGGACCTCGACACATTTCGTCATCAATATGTTGTGTTAGCATGTTTCCTTTTATCACTTGTCCTGCATGAAAGATTCACATTTCAAGAGGTATTCCTCATACTATGGAGTCTACTATGTCTTAGTTACCTATGTTCCATAAGGTGCCCATGGATTAGTGTCATCTGTATCTCGCTGTTACTTTTCTGGCCAAAATGATGAACTTGTCGTAGAAAAACTTTAGTAACTCTTTATGCACTTTCACCAAGATCTTTTACCTTCACTACCTTCATATGTGTTTTCTAATATATGTATTATTAAGTAGTTTTGCATCAGTGTGACTTGTTTGTGTTGTTGATAACCAGAATTGGAGTGCAATATGTTAATACTATGAATTCGAAACTGTTATAGGTATTCTGGGCTTTCTCTATTTACTTGGAGGCCATTGCTATCCTACCCCAGTTGGTTTTGCTACAGAGAAGTGGGAATGTGGACAATTTGACTGGCCAATATGTACTCTTTCTCGGGTATGTAATTCTTTCCAGACTTTGGAACTCTATGTTCATATAGCATGAGTACTACCTACCTGTGTTCTCTGTTAGGTTTGTTTAGAATTGCTTTATTTGATTCTTATACTGTGTCTTATATTTGCAAACTTGAGTAAATATTCAGTATGCACTCTCACAAGGACAATGATTGAGTTGCAGGGCATATCGTGGACTCTATATCATCAACTGGATCTATCGCTATTTCACAGAAGATCATTTTAGTAGATGGATTGGTAATGTTTTCAAAAAAGAAGCACCGATACATTTTAACCTTTTTTTTCTGCAGTGCTAATGTTTTACATATCTGCATTTTCCAGCTTGCGTCTCTGGTCTTATACAGACGGGTCTCTATGCGGATTTCTTCTACTACTACTACTTAAGGTAAAGTAACCTCATGTCTAAATAATATATTATTCTCTTAATCCTTTTATAGCCACTGATCATATTACTGACTAACTTTGAATCATTAGCTGGAAAACCAACACCAAACTTAAGCTTCCAGCTTGAACATAGCCAGACAAATTTTGCAACAGTAACAAAACCAGGAAGTTACAGCGATGGCGACATTATAACAGAGGTTAATATTTAGTTTCTCCCTCTTTCAAACAATGTCTTGAATAGTGCAATATTGTTGTCTAAAATGTGTTGTGTTTTTAGTCTTTTAATGCACACTGTAATTTTCCCGAGGCTTCGTTTTATTTTTGATTAGACCATAAAAACAGGTTTTTATATGAAACAATATAAACACAAACAACAGCTAACGGATAAATAATAATTTGTTTGTTAATCAAAAAGTGTCTACCAAAATGTGCTTATCTATTTCATTAAAACCCAAAGAAGCCGAGCTCGCTAGCTTTTTCCTTCTCAAAGGTTTCAAAATATTGATATATGATTGTTACTGCCAACAAGATTCCAGTCCCTGACCCTATGGCTCCCATGAAATCAGCCAAAACAGTGAGCGCACCAATACACACTCCTCCAAATGCAGCTGCCGTTGGGATGTAACGGTTCAACTCCTTCTGCAAGTTAGACTCTCTGTGTCCCGGCATCACCATTTGTTGTTCCTATCATGTTTTTACAATATCTTTAGTTTCAATGTCCGAATTTATACTTAGCAATTGAACAACGGGTTTAGGGATTACCTTGAGCTGCTTAGCTACATCTCTAGCTGAAGACCCGGAGACTTCAATCCATGTCTTTGAGAATAGGGCACAAGCGGTGAGCATGAAGACGATATAGAAGAGAGCATGGAATGGATGAGCTGCCATATCAGCAAAGCTGCAGCCATGGAAAACAGATATTCAGGTAATTTGGTAATCAAGTATTGATGGGGATGAACACACTACTTAGTAGATTACCTTGCTGGAGCTGTGATTAAGTATACAAGGCCACTAACTGGTATAGATTGTCCACTGTACTCTGATTCTTTCCACTGTCCCAATAGGTTTACAAAGAAATTTCCACCGAACTTCCTGTAGAGAAGCTGTTGACAAGGATTTTCAAATAGTCAACACTATGATCTCAGCTTTATAGTCTCTTCAGGAGGAAATAAAAGAATACCTGAGAGATGAAGTAAAGGTTTGAGACGAGAGCGGATTGGAGAATGATTGGCATGTTTGAGGTGTAAAACAGCTTGATCGGGTAAGACCCTTGTTGGCCACGGGCACTTTTTGACCTCACAGGCAATACAACACGGAAGCCTTGGAAGTATATAACGATCAGGAAGATCAATACTGTTGCAAGCAAATTGGTAACATTTGGAAGGTTTTGCCTATAGAAAGCTTGTCTGAGTGCAGCAACCTTATTGGATTTGGTAATTAGCATATGGAACAACGCAATCACAGCGCCTTCAAACTCAGCTCCACGACCAGTGTTGATTGTTGTAGGACTAAATGCTTTCCAGATAATGCTTTCACTGTGTCATCACCATCAACTTAAACAAGTTTTAAACACTATCTTATGCTAAAAACGAAACCTTTGAATGTGAAAATGAGCTTTTTAACATACCAGATATTAGTTGCTATGAAAAGAGAGATCCCAGAGCCAAGACCATATCCCTTTTGAAGAAGCTCATCAAGACAAATAACAATAATTCCAGCAAAGAAAAGCTGAAGAATAATCAAAATCGCATTTCCAACACCAAGCTGGCTAACAGGACCATACATTCCAGAAAGAACATAAGCAACAGCTTCACCAATAGCAATCAAAATCCCAAGAAGCTTCTGAGCACCATTCCTATTTAAAAACACAAGAAAATGAAAACATACTAAAACAAACGATTCTTAAACTCAAAACACACTCTCCTACACTTACAAGAGAGCACGATCTTCACGTACATTGTTATCAACCTCAATAATCTTAGAACCAGCTAAGAGTTGCATAACAAGTCCAGAAGTAACAATAGGAGTAATACCAAGCTCCATAACAGTTCCACGATTAGAAGCAAGAATAACACGCATCCAATAGAAAGGATCAGCACCAGTTGTAGAGTGAATACCATAAAGAGGAAGCTGACTACAAACAAGGAAAATGAAAAGAGAGATCACAGTGTATATCACTTTCTCTCTAAATGGAATCTTTCTATCAGCACTTTGAACTTCTGGAAGAAACGCCAAAAATGGCCTCACCAAATGCAATACTCTAAATCCTCCTCCCATTGTTAAATAAAAACAAAACTTATCTCGATTAGGTCTTATTCTTCTGCAAAGAAAAACTGAAATCAAACTTTGATCAGCGAAATATGAAATCGAGAATCAATTCAAGGTAATTAGACTCGATCTCTATACAGATCTACCGAGAATTTTACACAGATCTGCAATGCGAAATTGAAATTGATGAATCTATGTGTATCGCATGCAAATTACGAGACTGGTATTTATGTGCTTTGAGATCGATGAAATCAAAATTGAGCTAAGAGAGGTAAACACAAAAATTCGAAGCTTTACCTCTGTGAGTTTGAGAGAGAGAGAGAACAATTTTTGTTTTGTTTTGTTTTTGGCTGAGGTTGAAATCTTTACACAATTACAAAATTTACATGTCATCGAACCAATAAGATTAAAACACGTGGCAAAGTACGTTCATTTTGATCAAGTGATGACAAAAAAAAACTCTAATAAATTACAAGGAAGTCCACTAAGAGTTTGGATTAAGTTTAAACAATGCATTACCATTATGTCTATATGTTATTGGAAAAAAAACGACAAAAAGATGTCTATATGTTATAAACATATTTTATTATATTTATTTCGAGTAAGAATTTGAAATTTTACATTTGCTTCTAACGACTTATTAACAAAGTAAACCATTGTAGATAAAATTATTGATAATTTAAATTATTTACATCTTAAAATGCTTTTCAAATAATATTATATATGTATAAATTTACAGTCCAATATCATAAATTTTTATGCATGCATTAAATTTAAAAATAATTATTATTAATGGTTTCTTTTACCAGACAAAACTTAAACAAATCTTATTATTGGATTAGTGATTTTAAAACAGTTACTAAAATTTATTATTATTGAAAACAATATAATCATTTGATTTTAAAGTTTAATGTGAAATTTTAAGAGATTTTTTAGTTAAAAATTAAATAATCAAAACTATGATATTAGATGTAATTTTATAAAATTTAATAACAAAAATCCAAATTCATCTAAATTTAACAAAATCATTTTAAATCTTATTAAAATTCGAATTTCACTAAATGTTTACTACAGTAAACCCCTATTAATCAATTTCATTATCCATGATCCATAAACTTTTCCTTAAATGTTGTTGTGCTAATCTTGTTTATTATCTTTACTTATTTAATAATTACTCTATTTCTTGCTATGTTTATGTTTGTTAGAGTTTTGATTTTTATATCTTTTGTTGTTTTGGTTTATAGCGTTAACTTGTAAACTATTAGCAGATCCCAAAAAAATGAAAAATACTTGAATTAAATCTTATCTTAAGATTTTAAAACTCGAGACATTAGTTAGTTTGTCCAAAATTTGAGGTCGTGTGACTCAAGACATCATTTAACTTGTCCAAAATTTTAGGTAGTTGTTTATGTAACGGAGACTATCAAGGGCCTACACCGAGACAAGATAATGGTCTTGTTTAGGTCATTGACTCAACATAATACGAATAAATAAATTGCATCAATTCTGAATATATTGGTGTAAAATGTAAATGGGCTTGATTTGTTTTGCTGGTTGGGCCGGGTCTGGATTTTATCATCGGATAATACACCATTCAATGCTTTCCGAAACAAGTCTAATTAAAATATTAATTAGGCAAGTTTGAAATATTAACTTAATGCAATTAAATGTTGGGAATGTCTATGGACGTTATATTTGTCAGAGAAATAATATATTAGGAATAAAAATAGAACAACTCACTGTAATAAAAATATTTGCTAGATTATTATATTAACTTTTAAAAGCAATTAATTAATTAACTTTAATCACATTCTGTTTATTAGGTGTGTATAAACTATTAATTTTTTTTCCATATTTATCGAGTTGAAATATGAAGGATGACATCACTAATCAATGAGCGGTGGCATAGGGGCAGCTTATTCAACGCTAGAGACTTCTCCAACTACAACTATCTAACACCTTTGTTCCTTTGATTATTTATTTATTATTATAATCTTAAATACTATTATTATATTTATATACGAACCTTAGATTAAAAGGATGTTTTGATAAGTCTTAGAATGTTTGACAGACGAAAAAAGTCTTTTAACTTTTCCTTGTGGTTTTCAACTTTTCACTATATATTATGCAATATCCAACAAAAAAATTGTGCTTGAATCTTCAAAATCAACTTAAATAAATATAATGGACACAAATTATTTCCAACTTGCTTGTAAAAAATCGTTAATAATATAATAATTAACATTGTTAAGAATTATATGATCATATGATCTTTATAATACTCATTATATGATCTTTCCATGTATTTTTTATAGAACACTAATTTACTAATTAAATACGTCGACCGAATAAGAATTGATCACTAACCTGAGCCAATAAGAGACTACAAGATGAAGTATTTATTTATTTAAAAAAACTACAATACAATTATACAAAAAAACTAAAAACATTGTGTTATAAAAAAAAGATAATTAAAACATTTGTAAAATCCTAAACAAAGGTCTACCTCGTATAAAAATTTTGTTTAATAGTTAAAATAAAGAATATACTAAATTAAAGAAAATTTAACAAAAGAAATTAAAAACAAAACCCAAAAATAAAATACGAATCTAATGGAGACTATCAATGGCCTACACCCGGACTGGGAACGGATTGGAGAAACCAATCAACGGTGGAGAGATGTCGAGATCGGAGCTTTACGGCGGAGACGGCAGCGTGACCCTTTTTACTCGGCGT
>KE156575.1:90235-105676 GCA_000411055.1 Leavenworthia alabamica
TGCTTCTTTATCTCTAATAGCTTTCTTGAAAAAACAGGCGAGGTTGAGACGATGAAGACGAAGACTATGAAGAGACGGATAGTCATTAAACGAACGGCCATGAAAAGCTAAGTTGATCTTTAGGGTGAAAATAGTTTCTTGGTTTGAGAGAGATAGAGATGAGTTCAATGGAATTTTGAAGACATAAGAGAGAGTTCTTATTTTGGAATGTTAATAAAGTCACTAATTAATAGATTGGTGGAATCACTATTTGTCTTTTGGGTTTTTTTTCTTTTCTTTTTCTTTAAAAAATAAAAGTCTAAAGTGACATTGGACACATGCATGCATAGCAAATTAATATAACTTGGTTAAATTTTCATACAATTTCTATGATATTTCATTTTTATGCTACATAAGGAAAATTCATTGAAAAAAGCATTCATCGTTCCAAAAGTTACGTACAAAGTTATTAAAGATATTATTACCGAACACTTGTTATTCAAAACATGGCATCTATTTAATTTGAAAGGAAACCAAAGTCAAAGATCAGACAAAATCTAAAATAAAAGAAAGAAAATAAGAGAAAATTTGACTTTGAAAAAGGAAAAGGATTAGTCATCAAGGAGAATAAAATCTAATCGGAGTATTTTAAGAATGAACTTAGTGAATAAGTTGAGTCTTATGTACGTAAACTATACGTCTATAACTATTAGACTATTTTTTTTATATAATTCGGGTAATCCAAGTGAGTTAGAAGACTATCAGTTATGATATTATTTAGGATGACAAGTTCATACAACAAACCAATGCATCATCTTCCCGACACCGACTAATTTTGAGGCCCAGAAATATTATGTGAAATCTCCAGTGGCCAAATAATTTAATGTGATAAATTTCATAACCGAATGAAATCGATACATGACCTTAACCATTAGTTAGACTGACTAATTAAATTTTATAAATTAGTTAGGCTGTTAGTTTCATAAATTAGACTATTAGACTATTAGTTTAATAAATTTCATAAATTATTAGACTATTAGTTTCATAAACTATATATTATACTATTAGTTTCATAAATTAGTTAGGCTGGCTAATTAATTTTCTTGGGATATGGTATTAAATACGGTGTAACTTGTAAAATACAAGAAGATAATTTCAAATATAGTAAAATCAAAATTAATTAAAAATTTAATATAATATGTAAAATGCTAACAAAATAATAAAACTCTAATTATTATATTTTTAATCTAATTATAAAACAAAATCATTATCAAATTTAAAATTAAGTAATTTTATTAAAATATATAAAAAATACTGAAATTATATATAATAATGATATGGTATATATACAATTATATTGTTATTAGGATACTACATTATAAATACAGTATTAAAATACTGTATATACGGCAGTATAAATAATATTTTTAGAACATTAGGTGTAACACGTGGCCGTAGTTTGGTGAGTACTGATGAAATTGATGTTCGGCCACATATTCAACGGCGGTCGTCACACCACCGTCAAATGTTTGGTTCCAACGTTTCACACTTTCCGGTTCATGTTGTTATCTCAATTTTTTGTAGCTTTTTTTTTTTGTTCCGGTGGTATATTAAAGATTGTTGTGGATGTAACATCATGATATGTAAAAGATAATTAGGAAATTGACATTTTTCAAATAAATTTATTTACGATAGTCCAATATTTAAACGAATAGCTACAAACATCTTTCAATTTTATTATTAAAGTTATTTATTTTAAAATTATTTTTGTCCATAAGACCAAAAATTTTAATATACATCTTTTAACGATTAATAAATTATTATATTATTTGATTAAAAAAAATTTTAAATCATATTTATAACTAAAACTGCATTTCATATTTATTTATACTTAAAATTTGGTTAAATCAAATAATAAATTTCCCCTAAAACTTAAAAATTATTACAAAATTATTATAAAACTATCAATATATATATATTATATATATATCGTACTTCTTAGTGCTAAATGGAGAATATTTATTTAATGCTTCGAAATTCATGATAATTTGTTTAAATCGTTATCAATTTTGAATACAAATACCTCAAATAAACTTTTTAGTTAAAGTCAAAACTAATCATGAAATTTGACCGATACAACGAAAGCTTTACAATATATGTTTATTAGGTGAGCCGTGACCATACACAGTCTAAAGTGTTTGGCCCGATCTAAACATGTTTGTTTAGAGTTTAACTCAATCTAAAATTTTATTAATCCATTATAATTAGGAGCATGTAATTTGGATTTGGACAAACAAAAAATGGCTTCTGGGAAGAAATAATATACTGAAATTATTACATTAAAATTATTAGTTGCTTACAATCGAAAAAGTATTGATTTATTGACTAAAAATTTATGATTTTTATATTAAGTCCGGAGTTCGAATTTTATAGATGGCAAAAGTTTTTACTTATGGCACCATATATTGCGATTATATTTTGTTCACTATAATAATGTTGTATTTGTTGAAAAGTATTCATTATATAATTAAATCATAATTTTTTAAAAGCATAATGTAATAGATATTATAAAATTATATTACATACTAATTGTTAATTTATCAATTTAAAAAATATATAAAATAGATTTGAATTGACATAATTAATTGTTTTGTTACTTCAATTCAACCTGTTAATATAAAGAACAACCCATGTTTGCTAATACTTTAGAGGTTTCAAAAAGGTCGAGGCATACTATTCATCATGTACGTTTTTTATTATACTATTTAAAAAAACTATTATTATATAACAAATTTACAGAATATTCAAAATTATTTAAGTGAAAATGTCGATGGAAGTTAATAAATAACAATAGTACTAAATCATAATAGCCAATTTTGAATATCTAAAACCATAAGTATGAATAACTTTTTCAATCTATCTGATTTCGTCATTGTTTTCTGTAGAAACTATGCAAAGCGTGTTCACAACATTAAAGAACAAAACATAAAACTTGTAAAAAGTCAAATGCATGGACAGTAGTAAAACTCGACACTACGTAAACCCTGATGTCCCTACAAAAATCAAAATGACATTACTTTATAATTTTACATTATAGAAGTAAAACATAATAATAAAATAATGTATAACGAATATATGTATATAATTTACCTAGGTAGCTAATCTAACCCTTTCAAGTTTACAAATCAATAATGTTATTTTCGGTGGATGTAAATATGATATATCTATGACGTCAATATCGTTAAGGTATAGTATTGACTATTGAGAAATGAAGATGACAAAAGCGTGGGTGGGTCTCACATGGCCATGTTCTGTTGTTGCCGTCAACAGAGAAACATTGGCGAAATCCGCGTTTTCTTGAACACGTCTGGTCCGGTCCCATCTCTCTATTCTCAAATGCTCTTCTTTATGCATACATATCATTTCACACACAGAAGATGTATACTAACTCTGTTATGAATCCAAAGATCCAAATATAGTACTTAAGAGACCTATTAATGTATACTATATAAACTTATACAACTTTTTTGTTGATTGGTATAGCACAGATATAATTTCACACACAGTAGTTCTTCGTTGTATACGTTTGTACAGACGTTTGTAGAAAAAATCAAAAGACTTTAATTTTTTTTGTGTGTATTTTCCTTTTATTTTCAAGTTAAATCTTGAAATCGAATACAAGTTTATATGTCGTGGAGTCATAATTCGGTAGGGAAACAATTTCTCAATTTCAGGATAAAGATTTGACTTGCAATATTTTAAAAAATTGTAGAAACGACGTGATTGCTCACGTTGTGCATAACCTATCACACCACTTTGTTGGAAGATATACTCAATTTTTTATTTCTTAAGATATATTATATATTAACAAAACAAATTAAGTAAAACAAGTTATGGGCTGCCGACAATAATTGCTTTGTAGATATTATAATCTATAAGGTATAAGATCATATATTTCATGTACAAACTATAAAGTATCATCATATATTTTCGTAACACATGTCCAAATAATGAAAATAAGGTAGCACAACTCGCAAGCTAAAGTTGGTGACCCAATTTTCCTGAACGACCAAGAACACGGAAGTGTCTCTCATTGTCGCAATTGTTGACTTTACTCGTAATAAGTTTTTTTTGGTTTCCATGTCTATAACAAACACTAAAACATATAACATTATATAAAATATTATAAAACAGAGTGAGAAAAATGTGATAAAACAAATTCAACGATAACAATGGTTAAACCGGTTGTCTATATATTAAATTTAAATTTCACTCTATAAAATATAATGATACAAAAAATAGAACAAGAAAAAAAAAACATGAGTGAAGGCTTTTGGTGAGCAAAGTGGGACATGAAATGTTAATTGATGTCAGTGGCTAAGGTATCTCACTTCAGACACACTATTTGTTTGTGCCTCAAAGTCTCATGATTCCTTCCTTTTTAATAAAAGTGTTTATTGACATTTTTCACGTAAGTTAAAATTTCTAGCATGTTTTAAAATCATGAATATAATGATATATTAATGTTTATTGGAATCGGATTATGTTATTCGGTGACAACAAGGGGAGATACTCATTATGGGTCTTAATGCTTGCGACGTCAACATGGTTAGACAAGTCTTCAAAATGACAAAAATATGGGACGCTCTAGTTTCTATGTTTCTAGTTGTTAATTTATCTCTTCCGATCGTGTTCTTAAATCTTGATAGGTGCAACATAAGTGACCTTTTCTTTTTGGGTCCCGAGTCTTTATTAGTCAATAACTTTCCCATGGTTTGGGTTGTGTCAGCCCATTTTGAATATTTGTTTTTGGGTTTAATCTTATTATTTATTATGGCATGTATCAGAATGAAAAACCGGTTTTTAAATTATATATAATTCAATCACATTACATTCAAATTATATACATTAAAATTATTATTACATATAATTCAGTTACATTGTATATTACATTTGTCAAAAAAAAAAAAGTTAAATCCGTAAAAGAAAATTTTGTTTTAAAATTTAAAGAATAAAAAAACTAAATCCCTAAAAAACCAAATCTTTATTTTAAAATTTTGAAAATTAAATCTACGTAAACAATATGAAATCATATTAAATTTTTGAAATCTCTAACGATCAAAAGACAGGATTCAAAATTCGGTTAGTTTTCGTATCGCTACTAAATTTAATATCAAATTTAAAAATAAAAATTTGTTAAAAACTAATTAAAAACAACCAATACTCATGCGTGAAGATGATAATCCATGCCTTAGCTATTTCTTCTTTTCCTTTTTACCTTTTATGTAGTTGATGCTGGAAACAAAAAAATGTTGAGCCAAATTATCACATCTAACACAATTAAAAACTCATATTACAACATTTTCCCAAACTACTAAATATGAAGCACACTAATTAATTTCATAATGGTAAGAAAAGATGTTGGATACAGTTAGGTCAGACCATCATGGATTCACATATAATGTAAGAAACTCATCAACATAAGCAACTTTGAAATGGAATATTAATAGATCAACATACAAAGATTCATAAATTTTCAAGATTCTTGTTAAAAAAACACAAATTTGGCCAGACACTAAAAGAAGATAATAATACCTGCGACAGTGAGCAGAATAAAGACTTAGGCATCGCTCATTTATAATTAGTTCCTTATGGTACAAAGATATGACCATGTATCTGAACAGAAGAAGAAAAAGAGGATTTAAGAGAACATGCCATTATCCCTGTAAAGCTTTCAGATCAAGAATTGAATTGACAAAACATACTATTTACAATAAAATTTATTCGATTAAAGGTTTTATACAAAAATTTTAATATACAACATCTTCATTATATACAAACTTTTGTTATGGTGGTCTGTTATTCAAAACTTGTGACAAGAGACATGCAGACTTTGGAAATTAATCAATGCTTGCATTTAAGTTTTCACTTTGAAAAATAGTTTTCCATATATATGGATAATCATCATAGTTGTTTAGTATCTTTACAGTTTTTGAAAACTCTCTCTATACTTTATATACATACATAATTATGTAGAGGAGGTTGGACTGCCGAAATTTTTAAAAAGGTTTAATACTCTAAAAGTCAGAACTACAGTTTAAAGTACGTACGCAGACTTTAATAATAGTAATTACAGAGAATTTGGCAGGCCTAGTAACGTGAATCGTATTACAACTAATTTATCCCTTTTTTTATTTTTTGTTATAATTCTTACCCTAAAATATTTAAAATCCATACAAGTCTTTGTATTTGGAGATGAAATTCCAAAAATAATATCATATGTTTAATCTCTACTATAATGTTTTAGATATTGAATTAATTAGCTTTTTTTAGTGAAGTAATACTCAGGATCTAATAATTAAAAATCCAAAACATTTTTTAGTAATATCTCTTTTTAGAAAATCGAGTAATATCCTGTCAACGTTCTACTTCTAGACCAACCAATGCAAAAATAAAAAAATAAAATCGCCATGACAGCCATTTTATTCAATTAACTACACTGCAATTGGCGAAAAAAATAATTAAATTGCAATTCAAAAAACAAGAAACTAGAAAATCGAATTAAACCTTTTTATAACACGTCAAGATGATTTAATGATGATTTAATGATTTATTGATTACCATTTGAGAAACTATATTATAAAAACGCCGTGCGTACAACGCTTCCATGTGAGAGACAATAATATCCAATAATATACTACCACGTGTCAAAAGATCTCAACTTGTGACCCCATTACGTTACTCCGGTTACGAAACACCACCGAACACTCCGGCAACTCACCGAGATCCGCAAACAATGACTCATCTTCCTCTCCCATCGGAAAAAACACCGCAACATCACCCGGCGTAGTAGACACAACCATCTTTTTCTCCGATGAGAAAATAGGGCTCTCAAGAATCGTTGAAGACGTTGTCTCCATCTCCGTAAACCACGCAAACTCGTCAACACAAGCCGGCGTCGTTTCAATCTCTTTTCCAAGAACCATGAACTTATCATCCTCCTCCTGCGGCTCCAGCTCAGGCTCCAGCTCCGGTTCGTGTTCAGGTTTGGTCTCGGGTTTAGCTTTAGGCCCGTTTCTTGAAGAAGAAGCGAGAGGCCAAGGATGGTTATGGTCAGAGGTATAAGTGATAAGAATCATCGTTGGATCATCTCTGCTTCTCTCGACTTGTTTCCTCGCAGGACAACCTTTTGTGCAACTACAACGGTAATAACCTCTTGGATAAGGCGATCCTTTAATGGGCTTTTGACCGTACTTACGCCAAGCCCATGAATCTGACGGTGGTGTTGTGTCTCCTTTGTGCCGAGTTCCTTCCATATCTTTCATCGGTACGTTCACTACTCTCTTGTCTATGGATCTCCTGCTATGAATTAATAAGTACACAAATATTATTAATATACTTTAGTTAATAGTAACGTTTCATGAAATTGTTATATAAATATGTCTATGTACCTTTGTTTAGGTGAATGAGAAGAGATCATCACAGCTTTCATATCGTTTGAAGAATTTGGGGATTCGAGTCTAGTTTCTTGAATGCTTTCATGATCATTGTAGCTTCTCTCCATCTTTAGCCTTCGCTTCATATTTGTCTATAAGCTCTATAGGCTATAGACTATATATATATATATATTTAGAAGAATTTAAGCGACGAAAGAAGTAGTTTGTGTACTTGGTTGATCTTGATCACTTATGGAAACATATGATGAGTAGGAGGAGGAAGAGGAGTGGAAGGAGAAGGTGGAGAAGAAGAGGGGTTGTGTATGAAAGAGGACGTGCGAGCATATGTCAGTTTAATCTCTACTTGTATTTAAATAATACTTTATATTATATCCTTGTCATTTAAGATTCTACTAGATAATAATTCATTAATTTGTCTATCAGGCCAAGGTTACATAATCCAAACCCTTTGAAGATGAGGTTAGGTCTTAATAGCATTTATTTCGTTTTTTTCTTTATTCACCATTGTTAGAAAAATGCCTTCCATTTTATTCAGATAATTTAATAATAATGTTCATAATTTAACAAAATTTATTGAAATTATCTCAAAACTCAAAACAAATAAAATCACTATAAATTTTTCATCCACTACATCTTTCTAAAAGTGTATTACAATAGAGATTTATGTAGATTTCAATTTTAATGAGTTTTAAAAGAATTCGGTTGAATTTAAATAAATTAAAATTTTGTTATTATTTATTTTTTGAATTTTATTTAAAACCCTGAGATTTTAATATATTTTTAAATTTTTAACTTAATAATAATAACATTTAAAAATCCATGTCTATACAATTCATAATTTACATTTTAAAACAGATCACACTAATCCCAAGTCCTGGAAAAATGATTCTTAAGTTTATTGGTTGGTAAAAAAAATTAATAATTAGATGTAAGGTTAGTTTTTATCCTTTTCAAGGACATTTCCATTAACAAAAAGTTTATTAATGTCTCGTCTTTGAAAGTCAGATGATGCCTTGGTTAACTCTATATTCTAATAACACAACTTATAATTATCTTTTTGATGTTCAAACAGGTAATGATGAATCTTATTCATTAAATACATCCATTCGAGTAGGTTATCTTGATTTCTGAGCTATTAAATTAATCTTTAGAATCCTCTTAGATATTATACAATATCTTTTTCTTGAGTATTATAGCAGCCAACCCATTAGTTTTGCTCATATATTTATAATATGAATAAAAACTGATCTTATTGGTTAATCTCATGCAGGAGATGCATATCCACGATTTTTTAATGTTTAACTTTATGAATTTTGGGCATCTCTTGCTGGCTGATGTCGTATGTATATATTTACCAAAAATATCTTGTATGTATATGTATGATATTGTGTACAATGTAATCCCAAACATTAATTATTAATTAAATAAGTTGGTATCCAAAGTACGAGCCGACACTATAGATATTAAACTTAATTTCTTGTGACCTTTTCCTTCAACAAAAGCAACATCATAATTCGTAATTTATCAAAAAAAATTTTTTTATCAGTTGATGTCACCCGTATATAATACGTTATCATGTTTCGTATATGTCTAATCAAAGAGATAATCTTCTTTATTAATAATTATTATTATCGTTTACTGATCAAATTAAGTTCACCCTTTTCTCAACTTATATACATGTTTTTTCTCTGATCTCAATTAAAAAATAAAATTGAATAGAAGTTTCATTTTTAAGAAATTTGATTTATATATATCACCAAGAAAAGTATGAACTGATGATATAAATAATGTTTTGTGTGTTGACTTGGCATTTCATTGCCATCATCTTCATATCCCAATTTAGTATGAAAAAAAAACATAACTCGCCCTGTTGGCAATTTGCCATATAAATTTTGCTAAAGTGTCTAAAAGAACAACTTCTAATCATCTGGATTAGAATTATTGATGCGTGCAATGTGGCTACAGTATAAATCATTTTAACAATATTATAGCCATTAGCTACGATTTAGCAAACTATATTAAATATATTATTAGCTGACTTATGGCGGCTAATATCAAGAAATTTTTTCTTAATTTTCTTTTACAGCATGGAATTTTTTATTACTAAAAAAAGGTACGAATAAATTGGCTTCTCTGACTTTTTCTAAATCCTCGCCATGATTTCAATTTAACTAGATATTTAGTTTTTTTTGTCATAGTATTAGTTGTTCCAGCTAATATTTATAGAAAACATAATATGTTCTCAATTAGGTAAAATCCCTCATATAGAGTATGATCGACTTAATCTCAAGGTCCATGAACATGTTGAAAGTATCTCGAAAATTGAACCTCAAGAAACACAAAGTGAAAAGAATTGAGATGAGGAGAGTTTGTAATGTGAGAATATTACATTTATTGTCATGAAGAATGGGTATGAACATACATTTTTACATATGGAGATAATGTGAGTTATTTTTAATTCATTTCTTGTAATTACATTAACAAATTTTGACGACATCCCTAAGACATAAACTTGCTTTAGGCCTGTTTTGGGCTTGAATTGAAGCTACCATCCCACTAGTGAAATAACCATCTCAAGTCAGTCTTTAGGTTGTTCAATTATTCTGGTGTGTTTTGGTTGAGTTTTAAGATTTATTTGAAGTAAGATGGAATTTGGACAAATTAAGTGAAAAGGAGCTATTTCACCAGTATATCAAACACATTTTTGACCTTTTTTTCTTCTTACATTGTGCCACTTGGCTTGGTAAGAGCATTAAGAAGAGTTTGAGTCATATCATCCAAACTCCACAACTTATCTTTGGATTGAGGTGAAACAATGGCTTCCATGGTAAATGAATCTCTACATGAAGCACTTGCTTTAACCACACTCAACCCCATTTCTTCAAATGCTTCTACAATTTTCACAAGATTATTCTCTCCCTTTATACTCTTTATCTTTACTTGAAACTTTTCCCCAAGTTTCTCCACTTTCACCTCCTGCCAAAGTCCACAAACACTTATAATATATAAACCATGATTGACTACTTGACCTTTGTAGTCTTCCAAGTAGAGTGGCACATGAATACCTAGAGTCTACTTGCTTTCAATATATGATTATGTAAGTGTGTATATATTTAGTGATGATGAAGAAACATGAGAGGAGAAACCTGAAACTGGTGTGAGGGTTCTCTTTTGATAATCTTGAAATCTTCATATTCTCTTTGTAAAGCTTGTATATGGAGTTTGAGCATGGCTATGTATCGAATAGCCTCCCTAATCACGATGCCATGTTGATAATCACTCTGCATAACAAACCATTTGCTTCAAATTTCTAAAGTCATACACACATATATAAACATGAACTTTTAGGAGAAAACATTCGAACATAAATAAATATATATAGTTTTGTACATACAAGTTTCAAGTGTGTGAGATTTTGAAACTTCCCTTGGCTAGCCCTCTTCTTTTGTTCCCTAGCCACCATCACTTTCTTATTGTTTTGAAACTCTTTGAGATAACGATTATTATTGTATGAACTTTTAAGAATATATCTCGGGATATATATACACACATTTTCTTGTCATTTAGTACCAAATATATTTGGTGATTAAGTAGCTTACTGAAACATCATAAACCAAATAATGGTAGTTTAGGATATATATAACATATTCTTATAAATATCCTAGATTTGACGTGTAAACTATTAATTTGAAAATGAAGGTTAAAAGAAATAAATAAAAGGAAAGAAATATAAAAAGAGTATGAACATACATCGATGAACGTGAAAAGAGATTAAAACAATGGCAAAAATCCAGAGATGTCAGAGACAGATACCTATAAATTAGCCATAAAAATCTTCCCGACATATATATACACAACATTATCAGCGATGACAAATGGGTTTTGACATAAATAATTTGAAAATTGTATATTGTAAGAGGAGTCACGGGTTGATTCTTTACGTTTGTCTTGCTTCGAGAGGTACGTAAGAAAGCAGACTAAGTGGTAAGCATGAGGCTGTTCTGTTTCACATGCTTCGTTTATACCATTTTCTCTGTTTTATTCTCTATCTTTTTCTTTCCTTTTTAAAGCAAAGTGTGACATATTCACCTTTTATAGTTTTGCATGGCAGTTGTCGAAATTGAACCCAATCTTGAAAATTATGTAACTAGGGTTCAAGGTATGCCAGATAAAGAGGATTATTATTCTGAATTTGGTTGGTTCAAGGGTGAAACTAGTTTTGCTATGCTCCAGGAGAGTTGATTATGCAAAAAAAAAAAAAAAAGGAAAAAAACAAACAAACAAAGAGACAAACATTGCCTGTGGATGGAACTAAACAGAACTGAGTAGAAATAAAAAACAGAAACTAATGGCCAGTCCCAAAGACAGATTGTATACGACGAAGATTTATCACGAGACGTTTGGTGTAAAACTGGAAATGGACAAATAGATATAGAGATATGAAGAGCGTTGTGTTGTGTGTATTGAGAAAGCTTTTAGCAAAAAAATAATAAATACAAAACTACAAAAAGTTTAACATTAAGATGGCAGTCTTGTCTCAATTAATCCCTTGACAGTAATCCCTCTTCTTGTCTTTCTCTATATCTCCTTAACCTAAAATAAAGAAATTTCAAACTCAACTGCATGGTTCAAAACAAACCTGTTCAATAACAATTTCGTTTGATATATGAACCAAGCTAAAACAACACGACAAAACCTAAACAAAACTGAGATAAATCAACCAGAAAGCCAAAAACGAAAGAAAATGTCTTCATTTTCACATACTTTATTTGGGAATTGGGATGCACACTCCTTTGGCCGAAAGGTCATTACGAACAAGTGTATAGTGAACTTATATATACAAGATACTTAGACATCTTTATTCAGTGGATACTTATAAATGTTACAAATATCTCTTGAAGAATTAGTGTGTTTATATATATAATATTACAAGAAACATATTTTAATGGTATGAAAAAGAGACTTGATGTTATATTCCCAAAATATGTCTCAATGTGTAATCTTTTTTTTCTCCAAGGAATATAAATTTGATGGAAAAGTATGAAAAGGAGAAAATAATTATTTTCTTTTAAATGGAAGATCCATAGGAATGTTCTTTTCAGATTTTTTTTAGTTTTTTATTAGTTTTTGGGAGACCTATATAACAGTGTTTGGGAATAATTAGATATAGATCTGGGTCATTTTACTCCTAATATATTGTTCATTATTTAAGAAAATAAATATTGGTAATTTTATATTTAGCATCTGAAGACAAGTCACCATGCACTTGAACTCACTTGTTTTGTTGATGTTACAAAGTAATGACTCAAGTTAAAATATCTTACTTGCTATAACTAGCTTAACTGTCTCACCTTGAGTGAAGAACCAGACACATGAACCCTACAGTTTCAACAGGAATCTACCTTAGGAAACATAAAGAACTCAATATGGACATCATAATACCACATAATCTCAAAGGGTAAAGGAATCGACAGATGCTATGGATCTACTCCTCCCAAGAGAATTAGAGCTCCAGATCTGGACACCTTTAACCTAATCCAAGATAATCATCTAACCCTAATGGGAAGACTCAAAACTCCAAGCATGAACATCAACCACATGAAAAATTGGAGTTTCTTACTTACAGATTTTGTTTTTCTTTTATTTTCTTTCCTCATCTATCAATCACATGCAACTCTTTAACATATTGGTGCATAAGAATTACCGGGCAAATCTCCTTTGGCAGAGAACTCACTACAAAGCAATATTGTATAAAGAGATTCTAAGTAATGGTTTCCTGCCAATAGAGATCTTACCCTGTAATGCTTTTCCACCTTTGATATATCTCTCTTGTTCACAATTGTAATCTGTAAATTTGATATTTGTATTTATATAATCTTGGAAAGAAGCATATTCCACAGTACAATGCTACTTCATTGTAAATAAGAATGAGGTTTTATTCCAAGAATGATCTCTTCTCTCTAAAGCATAATCTTTCATGCCACAAGTTTTGTGGTCAGACATTCCTAGTTAAAAGACCAGCCTACAACATTTATTATTGCATTGGTGGCCACATCTTCACTTGAAATATTATATATTACATAATATGTCTTAGACCTTTTGAATAAAACGATGATTTTATAATTTATATTTATCATACTATATATATATATATATTGTCAAGAATTGGTAGTTTTACAACTCCCAACCCAATTTTATTTCTAATTTTTTTAATTGGGAAGGCTTAGAGACAACTAGTTAGTATGGTTGCGACTTGACAACATATGTTCGAGACCACTTGCAACAAAATTGTATAAAACTATTAAAAAGTAATAACAATAAAATAAAAAGATTGCTTAATGTGGAAAAATGAAAAAAGGTGGTAAAAATTAATGATATAAAGTAGAAATTATTCTTGAAATGGAAGATCCAATGGAATGTTCCTTTCGATATTAATCTTTTGAATACGTATAAAATGCAGAAGCTCGAAACTGTAATTTACTCACAAAATGATTCTAATATTTATATTTATTTATGCCACTGATCAATAAAGTCAATGAACTTTGGAAAAGATCAAAATTCTAATTCTGCACTATATATAAAAGTAATTGGCTTTTATAATGGAGGCATACGTACTTTAGAGATCTTTTGTTTTAATTAAATTTTGTATAATATATATAAGTACATTTTAGTAAATATGACACACTTTGTATCCTATTCTTGTATCACCTTTTAAGATTTGAGATTGTGTTTGAACAATGACACTATACAAAAAATTCTCAGCGTTATGAAAAGCATATTCTTTAGTATATCCAACTACGTCAAAGACCATAAATACTCATACAAACATGAGTCACTAATTATAAGTTATAAGTTTGGAACCATCGTGTGTTACGTTAATTATATTGAAGTCTGTTTAATAGTGGAAATTTTTAGGACACATAAGACTATAATCATTTCATGACAATAATGAAATGCTCCAAAATACTCATTCTTATATAATTAGATCAAGTCACTAGACAACTAATTGATACAATTTAAAAAAAAAAAATTGTATTCTTAAAAATAAATACAAACAATTAATATTTGATGCTTCTTCTTCTTTTTTTATATATCAATTTTAAAGTTCTATACAAGTCCATCTCTAAGCCCATATGTATATTGTAGATTTCAGGAGCCTTTATAATCAAAATAGTCATTAGTGTAGTTGGTCGAGAGTCCATATAATCGTTATTGTGGTTGCTGGTCAGTGTCATATACATGTATATATATATATATATATCATAGTTAAAATAGTAAAGTAACGTTTTGCAAACCCATATTAATTACGAAGGAAATGCAAAATATGTAGAGATAGATTTATACACATACTTATTTTTTTAAGATTCCAAAAATATATAGCAATATACCTAAAGTGAATAGTGTATAGGAAGCTATCTCTCAATGTTCCGAGTTGAATACACAATAATGCTTTATGAAACATGGGATGTTCCAGCGAATATGCTAATATATAACACAAATATGCATGAAACTATACCATATATACACCTCTCTATATATAGTTTTCTATGGTATCAATTCAGTAATAACTCAAAAAACTACAAATAAAATGAAATATAAGTAAGGAAGTTCTATGGTTGCGGAAAAAAAGAAGGGTATGATGCATGGTTGGATTACAGGGCAAGTACTCTATTGGCAGATATATAGTTTTTTCCATGTATGAAAAAATATTTTACTGCCAAAGGAGATTTGCCCCGCAATTCATTCCCATGCAAAAAAACAAAACATCAATAGAGATGTAAGATCTTGCACCTTCACAAGCCAAAGGTAAATAATTTTAATAAGGGAACACATATTTTTTAATAATTAGTATTGCATGTATTGACAATATATGTTGTTTACTAGCGTAGTTTGATGTTAAAAATAATATCAACAAAACTAGACTGCCCATTTTTAAAACATGATAACTCAAAAAGGAATACAGAAGAGACAGTTTCCAATTCATATCTTTTTTTTTTTTTTTTTT
>KE156575.1:111653-135377 GCA_000411055.1 Leavenworthia alabamica
ACTGACATTGATGGAAGAGCTTCAGTACTCTGGATTGGAGAGACTGTTGTGTTGGATAAAATCAAGGTTTCGGTGTTTTCCTTGGGTGAAGACGTAGATTTCGGACTATCAATTGAAGACTTTGATGAAATTTTTGAGTTGCTTTGAATTTTAGAACTAGGAAGAGAAGGAAAATGGATGTGATTCAGTGGTGGTGAGCCACCGGCGGAGATCTCCTCCATCGGAAAGAGAAAGTTTGGGGATTTGTGTATTTGATTTTTGGGAGAGAATGTATTCAACGTCACCATGCAAATATAATATAGAAACCAATTCATATCTTGAGTTTAGGAACCCCTAAAACTGCAGAAGTTGAAAGAATAAAATATCTTTGTCACATATTTTGTGCACACTAGGAATTGTAAAATATGGTAGATGTATTTATATCATTTCGTTTCACAATACTCAATAATATATAATCAAACAATACACATGTAAAATATGGATAAAATATCACTGACAGCTTTGTATTCATTTTTCTCATTTCTACCATCGTCTGACCCATCTTCTTCTCTTCTTCAACTTGGCTCAAAATTTAGGTCAAGCACAGATTTAGCTCGCAACTCGTTTTAGGGGTTCTCTGCGGTTCTTGAATATGTGATATAGATACTTTGTTTCGTGACAAATAACGTTCTAACACATATTCTACACTCGGATGACAAAAAAAAAAAGATTATTTGGCAGGAGAAAACACAATAATCGCTATCTCAGCAACACACAACCTACAAGGTTCACTAGTTTTTTTAACAGGTCAGCTTTGCATTTAGAAAGTAAATTGTCTATGACTCTTTCTTTATCTTAGCCATCGGAATTCTCTGTCTTCCTATGGTTTCTTTTTATTTGTTGAATATGTGGTGCATGGAAAGATTGTTTGTCTTATATATATACATGCTTGAGTTGAAGTGTGACATTATTATGAGAT
The DNA here is from genome assembly GCA_000411055.1 of Leavenworthia alabamica. Taxonomy (NCBI): domain Eukaryota; kingdom Viridiplantae; phylum Streptophyta; class Magnoliopsida; order Brassicales; family Brassicaceae; genus Leavenworthia; species Leavenworthia alabamica. The sequence continues at coordinate 112,612 of KE156575.1, forward strand.
CAAATTGCAAGTTGGTAATTTATTTTGTTATTTTAACAACAACTTGTAATATAATTCCATGATTTGTGTAAGTTACAAGAATCATAGCTTAATGATACGATTATTTTTATTATTTTCTTATTTTTTGTTTATAAATGTTTATTATCGTTAATTCTTTGTTACCAAACTGTTTGGGAATCAAAACGCACGCATAATTTAATTTCGTATATAAATGAAAATATTGTTTGATATATATTAATATTAATACTAGAATCTCTTGTCAAAATGATATATAATTTATAATCCTGTTAAAAGATTTGTCTATAAGATCTAAACAACAGTTTTATGAAACAAAATCGTAATCATATTAGAACAAAAATAATAATTATAGTTTAATCTTGACAAAGGAATGCAAGAACAAAACCGACCAGTGTCTGGTCTAAAGCATGCCTAAAGTTTACAACTTCAATAAGAGAGCAAATCCCACTAGACTTTTCCTTGGTACTTGAAATTCAATTTGTAGTCTTGTTGCAGAGTTGCTAGAGAGTTTCTACAAGGACCTTCTGCATAACAAGAAATTAAAGAAAGATGAGGGATACATAAATCATGTCAAAAATCAAATCTGAGAATTAGAACATTATAAAAGTATCTGACAAGTAAAAAAAGAAGAAAAATGGTATTTACCACCAAATACTGTATGGAGATATTGAAGATCATGAGGTGAGCAAGAGTCTATAAGTGCATAAACACCAGGTCTTAAAGCTTCATCTACCTCCCTGCATAAGTCACAATATAAACACTTCAGGAAAAAACACCATCAAGCCCATATGAATCTTGCACTAAATACTTCTTTATAGAGTCTGTATGAAGAAGATTTTTTCAAGTTTCACGTAAAGGGAAATGTATGAAGAGAAGTACTAAAGGGAGAAGACTGTTTGTTACCTTTTAATACACGTTTTAAGAGGACCATATCCTGAAGAAACCCATATGTAAGTTGACAAGAACTTGAAACAATGCTGTCCAAACACCTCCTTCTGCTGTCTTAGCTGTGCAATCAAGCAGTTGGTTTAGAGCAAAAATATAGCCATCCAGATATCCGAGTTTAAGGAAAAAAGGTAGATCAAGTGACGAACCTCTTCATAGATCCTCCGGAGGAAACAAGCACATCTAATTCCCTCTTCCACCTCCCATGAAACACAGTTACCCCATTTATTTCCTGCTGTCTCTAGACAATGAAGAAGTGCAGAAACAGAGTTTTGAAGTGTAGCAATGGACCCCTCAGTTTCACTGGTTGTTGCACAAGCAAGAACAAAATCAGATGCAGTTCTAAGATGGAAGATTTAACCAGATTTTGTGTAAGTAAAAAATAAAATTCTAGTTACCTCTTATGATGCTTAACAGCCGTATATAATAGTCGGCAGCAAGCAGCATACAGGCTCACTGAGAATCTCTGGTCTATTTGAAGGTTTTTTGAGTTTCCTAACAGATCTTGTTGCTGATCATCCTTTCCATTCATAACCGAGAATCCCATCCTTGTTGTGTGGAGGTAATCAAGAAAAATTGCTCCTGGTATATGTATGGATTGACTTACATGCCATGAATCCATATGAAACAATGCGTGTTTCCCTGCTATTCTTATCAAGACTTCAACACACATGAGAATGACTGACCCAGCATCTGGAGAACTGGAACGCTGGTTGCCAACGACTGCATTTGTAAAGAAAATAAATGGACTCTGCATGTGAGCCATGATACCGAATAATGCAGACATTAAGCCTTGAATGTGCCTTTTAACCACATTCAAGCGTTTGCGACCTACAAAAGCAATTTTACTTTTCAGTCACTTGGTCACTAATGATAATACCTTCAGCAAAATAAGAAAATTTGGATTCATAATGTGGAGTTACACTACAAATACATCCTACCGCAAAAAAAGTGGCGACTAGATTCATTTCATTACTGAAAGCCCACTATTTCAATATAAACTTCAAGTTTACTAAGATTGCCTTTAGAAAACAATTTTTTTTACCTGTGGCATGTTCCAGAATTAGGTCCAGACAGTCGATACCAGCAGCAGTGGTTTCCGAGATCCTGCCGCCATCTCTGTTCCCAGTCTGTACGCTATAGATAGCTGGACACACTTCTAATACTCCAATCAGTGCTCTTTCTATAGCCTGTACTCCAGATAGTAAGTCTAACTCTGAGGACTTATGTATAAACACTTTAAATGACATTCTAAGCCTCCCTTTTAATTCTTCCAACCAATGCAATCTGTGAGACTGGTTTTTTTCAGATAGCACTTGTTTAACATGAATTGCATTAGTACCAAATCCTGTCTCGTGAGATTCCAAGGTAGCTTCTTTTCCTTGTAGGGATATGCATTTTCCAATCATCTTCAGGTGCAACTCAATCAACTTTGAGTACAGATCTCTGTTTAACGTAGGGTTAGAATCGTTAGATACACAGACTTGGCTCCCTAATTCTTCTAGAACTTTAACAGCACCATCCAACCAAATAAATGATAATTCGAGTGGTGCCTCGCTCATGTCTGCAAATACAGACAGTAGATCACTCGAAATGCTCGTGAGAACAGAGACAAATGTAGGTGAGAAGGTAATGCAATCAATCTGCAGATTTAGTCTTAAAATAGCAGCAGAAGCAATTAGAAGATGCCTGAGCGCCAATACTACTTCCGAAGAATCACCCTTTATAAAGCTCCGAATAATTTTCTTTTTCACATCGCTAGTCTCTGCTACATCACCACAGAAAAGACTATTTGAACCCTCGGTCCCATCAAGCACTCTGGTCCAGTTGATTTTTCTTTGGATTTCCCGCTGCACATCACCACTAAGAAATAGACACTGAGCAAAAACCTCAAAAAAATGGCTAAGTACATGGATAATGCAGGAAAGCTTCGAGAATTGTTCTGATTTCCATCTCAGTTTTTTGTTCTGATGATTTTTCTGCATATCTCTGTGACTCACTGCAGATGCTAAACCCCACAACAACCCACTAAAGCAAGAAAATATGGGTGCTAACTTGTTTAACATCAGAGTCTCACATTCAAATACTGTTTCTTCATCTCTGAAGGAAGCCCTCAAAGCACTTAGTAGAGTTTCTGACTGTTCTGTCAAGCTCTCGAATATAAGGTTCGCCTGTTCACTTCCCTCAGAAAGTTCTGATGAAATGAGTTGTTCCTTGAGCAATGGTAATGCCTTGCTAAATTGACATTTGCTTACAGTTAGAAACATATATGATGTGTGATCCATCAACGAAAAGAGGGATTCCCTTGATTTTCTTGTAAAATTAATCCTAAATCTCTCTTGACAAGTAACCGCAGCTTGTGCTGATTTGAAAAGCCAAGAAGCCAATAACAAACTATCAGATAAAGGCAACTTTTTAGCTCCTACCACCTTGTCGCAAGAAACCATAGTAATACTTTTCAAAGTTTTTCTGCAAGTGATGAACAGGCTGAAAAGGTTTTGCATATCACCTGAAGACAGCTTGTTCAAACATCTCAACATGCTAACAACTATAAACCTACAAAACATTGACAAAAGTAAGATTTGTTAAAATGTCTGCCAATGAAATTATGGATAACTGACATACAGTGGAGGCATATGCTATATACTATCAGTAGTTACCTTTCCAGGTCGAGAACATCAATTGCATAAAGTTGGAATGACTTCTTAGCCATGTACTCCTTGGGCATCCCACATAAAAGATTTAGCAAATTTTGACAAGCTGTGAACTTCCGACTGTCTAGCTGTGACACATGTGCATCTACAAAGGCTTCTGATTGAAGCTTTCCAGATAAGTTGGCAATTGAACTTTCAAGCAAGATTAAAACCTCTGACCAATCAGGTGGTGAATGAAAGTTCACTTCTTCAGAAAAATCCTTGAGAAAAATGTCCGCTGTCATTTTCAGTAATTGTGAAAAACTCGGTGCCAAATATCTGCGAACAAACTAGTTGAAAACTCAAATGAATACCTGGGTATAAGCACTTGACGAAATAAAATAAATATGAAATTGGATGATTTTGCACAAAGAAAGATGACTCACTTCATGCTCATACAGTACTGAATCACAAAGAAGTTCTAACGAGAGCTGATCCATTCCTATTTTCTTCTCTTGAGAATCCCTGTCTATATTATTCTCCCAGCCATTAGACAGACCCACACCGTTCAGAATACGAGGAACGGAACTACCTATTAGCTGCGACAGGAAATTCTTCAATTTCTTTTTTCCTGCATGAGGGCACCAAATATCAATATGCTGGCTAAGAACCCACAAACGCACAGCAGGCAAACGCTTGCTGTTAATGTCGGAGACCCTGAGAACCCACTGATCAGTGTTATCAATCATTTCAAAAGTTCCAACATCAGAAAATCCTGGTATGATGCTGTTGCCCAAAAGGAAATCAGAAAGCTCTTCTCCTTCACGCTTAAGAATCGATACCTGCTTGAGCATTGTATCATTTGTCTGATTATCACTTATCTGTGACACATAATCAAGTGATTTTATGTGCCTGTTTAAATCAACAAGTCTCTGAATCGCGACTCCATACAATATATAGACCAGCAAGGAGCAATCAGCACTGTCATCCTTGAGGTAAATAGCTGAAATGTGTTTAATAATGTCAACAATGGATGCTGAAGGTTGGCCGATCAATGAAAAGTAGCCTTCATCATTCCAACTTTTCTCTTTTATCCAATCACTTCCGCAGCGAGCGTCAATAGAGTGGCCCACAATACCAGCCATCATTTTTGTTTTTTTCGGAGGCATAAGACTAATCACCTGTCTATGTAAGCTTCTGGAAGACATGTAAATACGCAAGAAGAAGACAATAAACAAGCGAACAGACTTTCTGTAGGTCTCTCTATTATTTTCAGTCTTCATAATGTCCAAACACTTTCCGGTGACAGCCGAAAAGAAAATTTCAATGCATTCTGACTCTGAAGAAATCAGGTGGGTTAAGAAACGACCGATGAGATCCACCAGATTATTCATGGACAGATCAACAAGGTTACTATTCCCTGTTGTAATAGTTAGTGAGTCGAGAATAAGTGAATAAATATCAGACAATGCTCCAGCCAAGAATGCTGCTACCTGTCCATCTTGTTCTTTAGCACTTGTTGAGCAGCTACCTTTTATCCATTCTATTGTTTTTGATACATCTTTAGTCAAGCTCTTAATACAACCACTTGCTTGGCCTTCTGGTATCACTTTAATGGCACTATGTATAGCAAGTCTTAGGCCTTGAGATGACAAGAGCTTTTCCACTGATTTTGCACTTCTTTCTAGAGGGAACACAGTTGATCTTGGAAGCTCTCCGGTGTCAATCATCTCATCATTATCACCATCAATGGTATCGATCATCTCTTCATTATCATCATCAACAGGTATCACACGTCTTACAGCTTTACACATAGCAAATACAGCAACACTTACCTACATCACAAGGAAAAAAATAACAATCTTGAGAAAGAAAATAACATGACAGATTACTACCAAGCAGAAAATTTAACCACTAAAATTTTGACAAACCTGGCGGAGATCACTATATAAATTTATCAGCTGGCCTCCAAGACCAAGTAACAGTGAAGCCAGTGGGCATTCATCGTCAACATTCTCTGATGAAAAACTACTAAATCCCAGAAACGAGAGAATGATTAACCACAAAGTAACTAAATCATTCTCAATAACTTTGTATTCAATTTTCAACAGGTAGCCTATTGCAGTTATTAGCTCCTTGGCTAATAAAGCATGCATCTCTGAACCTTCATCATATGTATGGTAATTATGTAACTGAAAAGCAACTGAAACTATTGTTTTGAAGATCTTCTTGAAGAACCAAAAGCAAGCTTCTCCAGAGGCATCCTCTGTCTTCACATATATTCGCTCATGAGAAAAGTGGAACAGCAAACTATTTGCAGACTTAATAACACAACAGAAATCAGTTAACAGTGGTGCCATTTCAGAGCCAGATTTAATACCATCGATCTCAAGCAACATCGGCTCCATAAGATGCAGGAAGAAATTAAAAAGTGATTTCCGTGTCTCCACACGGAGGGAACTTGAGCAATGACTCTTTGCAGAGGACTCATTATCCATTGTAGCTGTGTCTTGCAGCTTCGCAGCAGTTGAGGCCTCTGTTGTCATGCCTTCCTGCAACTGATTTGAATCTCTTTGTAGTTTCATCCCTCTATTAATAAACAACCTAAACAAAGATCCCATACAGCCCAGCTCCAATTTCTTCTTCATTAATAACATGTTCTTGAACTTGGAAAAAAATTTCCAATGATAGCTCTGATTAGTTTTGTTTTCTTTTGATTCGGGTAAATATTCTGGTGAATACTTTTCCACTCCGCCTAGGCCTAAAAATCCATCAATATGGGCTGAATGAAACAGAGCCAGAGATAATATTTCTTCAATCAACTTCGACAAGGTTATTTCAAAACCAGAATTTCTGTCTTCTTTCAGATTCAACAATCCTAACACACCCAAGAAAGGCTCAAAAAGCTTATCCAAAAAAACAAGAAACCTATCCTTGTTAGTTGGATGAGTCATTAAGAACTTAGAGAATGGCTCAAGAACCAAGCAAGAGAACTGAAGGACATATCTATCAGCAAGGCTAGCCTCGATATTATCTGAAAGAACTTTATGAGTCAGCTTCAGAACTGGCTCGACAGTTGAAAACCACAAGTCTAAATTGTCATTAGACATGCCACTTTTCGAAGAAAACAACAAGCCTATACAATCAACCACAGAAACATAAACTTCAAAACCTTCACCATTAGGAAAATCAACCTTTGAAGACAAGGACATGTTCAGTGCAGCTAAAAGATTTTTCGCTATTAACCCAATAGCACTTAGAAGTTTTCTTGACAACTGTATCGAGACACCCAAGATTGAAGAATACTTCAAGCAGAAACTAAAGACCTCCCAACACCTAAAGTCCAAACATGGTTCAGAATATAAATCATCATTAACTTGAAGACTCTTTTTAGTAGAAATCAACAGTGACTGAATCCAATCGCTGAGAAAAATAATCAGCCGTGAAATCTTAACCACCTGAGATTCTTCTTCAGCATCCTCATCACCTCCTCCATGAGATTTCACAAAATTGAAAGCCAATTCCACCTTCCTGCAAAATCATATTCCCTAAATTAATCCTCAAAAATACTAGTTTTTCTCTAATTCTCAATTCAATCAGAAAACATTATACATATCAGCTAAAAATTTCATAAATTTTTGGAGTCTACTTTAATAAAAATTCATAAATAAAACAGTAACGTCGTCAAGTAAAAGCAACAAATCAAAAAAAAAAAAAAAACTTACTCTTTAACTTCCAGTTCATTGCTCTGTAACGAAAGTATAAGCTCAAGGTTATTCCATGGACGTTCTTCGCCATTAATACTCGAAACCCTTTCCTTTTGATCACATGGTTTGGTTTCTATAACCTCTACCGGAAAATCAACACATTGGGATTTAGGGTTCTTCTTCGTCTTCTTCGATGGATTAGGTTTCTTCGTACTTGTATGTTTCCTTTTCATCATCTATATTTCACAGAACAAAGATGAAGCTGTCGACGGCGACGGTATGAACTATAAACCCCCCTCCTTATAAGGCTATTTTAAGAAGAAACAAAAATATACTCAAGTTATATATTCTGCCCTATAGATGAAATCACGCTTTTAACCTTCTCGACAAAGAAGTTTTAATTTGATGTAAGGCCCAATAAGGGCATATTTACAAGCTAATTAGTTGTCTCGGGCATGAGGCCCATTTTAATATGGGTTTATATTTATGACGTAATATTTTCGGAATCGGTTTAGTTTATTTTTTTCTTCCAAATTTCATATTTTGGTTTATGTTTGGTTTTCCAACAAAATTTTAAATCGACCACTTTTGAATTTCATAAAGACATATGTGTTGATCGTGAATGAAACTTGGCAAATAAAAATCTAATTTCCTAATAAATAAATAAAAAAGGTTAGAAGATTCGGTCATGGAGATCGGTAATGACGGACGAACAAGAAAGCAGAAGAACAGAAGCTATCTGTTCTGGTGAGATTTGTTATCATTTAGCTGTCTTAATACTCAATCTTTTACATGAAGATTTAAACGTGGCTCATTCAACTTTTTTTTTTCATATATGTTCACCCTTTTAATTGCCTTGCGTTTTACTCTTCCCATAAAAAAAATATTATCAGAGATTCCTCAACAACTATGTTAGCTTCACTTAGAATTAATTTGATCTCTCTCAATTCCTTTTTTTTCTCCAATATTCATATTTTATTGTTCAAAACTTCTATCTAAATCATCCGAGAGAGTTCCTCATTTATTTTCTTTATGAACTTAAAGAAGAGCTAGGGTTAATGGGGAAACAAGGATCACCAAGAAGTCCTCGACCCGAAACTAAAGATAAAGAAGAGAAACATGGTAGAAGAAGTTTGGATTCTTTATGTGGTAATGATCTTTTACTTGGTAGAAGAATATATGGAAGTGAAGTTTCCAAGGCTCAAGGATTAACCAAACATGATCAAAGCTATGGCAATAACAACAAGAATAGTTACACTTGGAAGAAGCAACATTCATGGATTCGTAGGAACTTCAAGTCCATTGTTCTAATGATCTCAACCACTTGTTTCATTTTCTTTATTATGGTTTCGATCTTTCCTTCAAGATTGAGCTATGTGACTACTCTCCATAAGGTTTGATAAAATAATAAAACCTTATTGTTATACATCATCTATTGTTATTGCTTCTTATTGTTATATTTCTATGTCAACAAGACTAAACCTCAAGAGACTTCACCAGTGCAAATGTATAGCCGTCTTCTAAACCTAGCTTCCAATTCTCTTGCAATGGTTAGTGAAAAAATGTATAATATTATGTTTTGTTAAGGTTTTATTAACTTGAATCATTAACAAAAACATTTCTCTTTTGTGTTACAAGAATGAATTAAAACCCGATACACCGAGTTTTCGAGAAGAAAGATCTTCAAAGTCATCACAATGGAAGCCTTGTGCAGACACTAACAAAGCAACAATAACATTAGTGAGATCTAGTATCAATGGTTACATTATGGTTAGTGCAAATGGTGGACTTAATCAACAACGTGTAGCTGTAAGTATATATATACTAAACTCTTAATTATACATATTTTGATTTCACCATGTGTATATTATATAGTAATTATTTTAGTTTTTTGAAGATATGTAACGCTGTTGCTGTTGCTTCTCTTCTCAACGCAACTTTAGTTCTTCCTAGGTTTCTTTACAGCAATGTATGGAAAGATCCTAGGTATGTGTTTAACCACTCTACAAGACTTTAAAATGTATTTAAACATTGATTTTTTTTTTAGCAAATGTGTATATTGTAGCCAATTTGGTGATATATATCAAGAAGATCATTTTATCGAGTACATGAAAGATGAAGTGAATATAGTGAAAGATCTTCCTCAGCATTTAAAATCTATTGATCACAAGAATCTCAGCTTGGTGTGTTTTTTGCATTCTCTCTTTGTTTTTATCTTATGAGAGAGTTATAAAAATCATAATGGTTTGTTTCTTTCTTTCTTCTTAGATTACTGATGCAGAGCTAGTAAAAGAAGCAAAGCCAGTGGATTATATAAAACATGTTCTTCCTTTGTTAAACAAGTATGGAATGGTTCATCTTTTTGGATATGGGAATCGACTTGGGTTTGATCCATTGTCTTTTAATCTTCAGGTAACAAATATATATGATACATTACTATAAGTTTGGTTATTAGAAATTATATGTTTTCTTGTTTATGTTTTGGTTCAAAGAGATTACGATGTAAATGCAACTTTCACGCACTGCAATTCACGCCAAAGATTCAAGAAGCAGGATCTTTGTTGATCAAACGGATAAGAAAACACGAAACATGGCGTACCAAATTGGATGAAGCATTGCTTGGTGAAGTCATGGAGAAAGATTCAGTTAAAGGAGAAGAGACACCATTGGAGTATCTTGCTTTACATCTAAGGTTTGAAGAAGACATGGTTGCTTACTCGCTTTGCGATTTCGGAGGAGGAGAAACTGAACGTAAAGAGCTTCAAGCGTATCGTGAAGAACATTTCCCTCTTCTCCTCCAACGTTTAAAGAAATCAAAGTAAACAGAACACTTCTTTAGTCTCTCGTCATTGTTATTTCAAACAAATCAAATCATGTTTATTATTTCGCAGGTCAGTTTCTTCGGAAGAGTTGAGAAAAACAGGTAAGTGTCCATTAACACCAGAGGAAGCAGCTTTAGTTCTTGCTGGTCTTGGATTCAAGAGAGGAACATATATATACTTGGCTGGATCTCAAATCTATGGAGGTTCTTCTCGTATGCTTCCATTAACAAGGCTTTATCCGAATCTCGTGACCAAAGAAACTCTTCTTACACCTCAAGAACTCGCTCCATTCAAGAACTTCTCTTCTCAGGTAAAAAAAAGTTTTAAAACTATATTCAATATGTTTTAAAGAAACTTCATTTCGATGTTTTTTTGCAGCTAGCAGCACTGGATTTCATAGCTTGTGCAGCATCAGATGTGTTTGCAATGACTGATTCTGGGAGTCAATTATCTTCCTTAGTGTCTGGATTCAGAACATACTACGGTAACGGTCACGCACCAACATTGAGACCTAACAAGAAAAGGCTTGCAGCTATCTTATCAGACAGTGATACAATAAAGTGGAAAACTTTTGAAGATCGTGTGAGAAAAATGGTGGAGGAAGGTCAAAAGCTTCGTGTTAGACCTTATGGACGCAGCATTTATAGACAACCTAGATGTCCTGAGTGTATGTGTAAGTTTTGAACCTTGAAACTAAAACATTAGTACAACAAAGAATGAAGATACTTCATATCATTGATTCTAAGTTTGTTATCGCTATGAGGCATTGAACTAGAACCTGTTTAGAAAATCTTGATACAACAGTCATAAGATAAATCAGAGCATCGTTCTCGCTATGTTTCAACTTCTTCTCTCCAATTTCCTCTCTGAAGATCTTCTTCCTTCCACCTCTCGCCTTCGTTGTTGCCTATAAGGTTCAGATAAAACACACGTATTTTGGTTAACAATCAAATAAACTTCTCAGACTTGTCTACTGAGAAGTATCTCAAGATTCTGTAGTTTTAGTTACAGAACAACAGAAATTAAAACTTACGCAAAAGCTGAGTATCCAGAACCAACACTTGCAGTTGCAGCAGATACAAGAGCTGCATTAGACCGGATTGAGGATAAGGAATCCTGAGTCCCAGCTACTAGAGGAGGATTCTTCACATCCCCATCAACCTGATTTACCAAAAAATACACGCAAAATGAATTAAGCGAAGAAATAGTGTATGCCAGAATCATCAGATAGTCTAATTCCAGACATTTAAAACTGATAATAAACCTTATCCCATTTAGATTTCTTATTTGGTCTACCATCACGAGCAGGGATATCGGTTGGTGGTATAGAAGACAATCCGCTAGGAGCAACAGCTGGAGGAATACCTGAAAAAATTGTCAAATACCAAAATCCATCAAATTTTGCAGAGAAGTAGTTGAGGTATATATAAAGAACCAAAGAGACAGCTTTTGTACACACCTGGGATAGGGATATTAGGCTTTTGAGCAGCGAAAACCGTCCCAGGTTGAGTACCAGCAGAAACAAAGTCAAGCTTTTGGCTCTTTTTGCTTTCTTGTTCCTTCCTCTCCCTCTCATTCTTCATGTCAACTTCTATAATAAACACATAAAAAAAATATCACTCAGTCATAGCATATGCAGCACACAATCATATAGTAATAACTAACAATCCTCCATAACTAAAGTATAAAATGAGTGATTAATATTCAACAGAGAATCGAAAACATGGAAACATATATCAAAGGTAAGAAAGCATTAGTAAGGTGAAGTTACCTATTGCATCACAGAAGTCACTTGGATCATACCCATAAGGATCAAATACATCTTTACTGAAGCAAGACCCAATCTGATCAATCTCTTGATAGCTGACGGCGTGCAATAAGAAATCCGGATTCCTATATTCCTTCCTATTCCGCACTTCAGCATTGAAACTCTTCCCCATCTTTTTCAGGCTCAGAAACTTATCTATTTTCCTCTGCAAACACATCAGTGCTTATACTAATCAGTGCCTATAATAATCTGATCAATGTTCTAATTGAATCACAAACTAATCAATATCTATACATCTTCAAGCAATAATACAGTATCAATAGAAGATTATCAGTAAGAAACTTACTTGCAGCTCCTCGGAGCACTTATCTTTTGGTGGCGGAGGTAGAAACTGATCCAATAACGTATCACTACTTTCCCCTGACGCATCATCGGTTCTATCATCAGATTCAACAAACATTTGATTGTTCCAATCAGATTCATCGTTGTTATCAATTGATCGTGGTGTTGCATGAGCACTAGAAGCTCCAACACTATCTAAGACTCTAGGTGTTCTAGAATCTTCCCCTCCTCTGACTCTCTCTTCATCCATATAGTTCGCTTCTTCTACCTGTTCTTCTTCAGTTCGTTTCTCATTTTCTACTTGATTTCTCTGCTCTTCTTCTTCGGCTTCTTCCATTTCTTCGTCATCTTCATCACTATAAACGGAAAGTAAAGCGATTCCTTCAGAGTGCTCCTTCTTCGACGCCATATAAATCCTCTCAGATCAATTCGAGACTACGTGTTACCCGAATTCAAATTTAATTGCGACAAGAGATTCAATTTGGGGGAAGAAGATAAGAGGGAGATTGCTAACTTAGGGTTCTTCCAATATTATTTCGGACTCGAATTGCGACCCGAATTTAGATTCAACGAATCTGAACCCAGTTGAAATATTAAGCCCCCGTTAAAACGGCGTAGTTTTGCGTATTGTATCGCTTCCTAAATGACTAAAGGCCCAATTAGTTTCATCTTCTTTCAACATTTCTCTTCCTGCCATGTCTACTTCTACTTCCTCTGTAAAGATCAAGACATTTGAGTTATGCTGATCATTAGTTTCAAAATTTCTTTCAAATCGTACTTTGTCCTGGATTAAGGTTTCTTTCAAAATTTCTTTCAAATCTGATAATATATTCGAAAATGCTCTGCAACAAAGCCTTTTTTGCTACTTCCTAGATCATCAAATGTTCACAGGTACAAACACAATCCAAAATAACATTTAAAGAGTGGACAAAAAATTAACCAAAAGAAAGTGTCTTAACATTAAGAAGAGACACTGGGAACGAAGAAATCAGATGAAACCAGTTCAGGTCTGCTCTTGAGCTTCAGTAGCCTCCTTCTCTTCATTAGCTGCAGCCATTAATTCATCAAACTTCTCAGACTTGGTGAGGATGATCTCAATCTACATGTCATAAAAACTCACAACTTTTAGCAATTTCCCAGAAACAAAAAAAAAAACAAATTCATTAAAATGAATCATTTTCTTCAAAATATACCTTAGCTTTCTGAACAGGACGACCCCTTGAATCATCTTTGATATCCACAGTCGTGGTCATGATCTCTACAAGTAAAGAAACATTTTCAAAATAAGCAAAAACTTAGTAACTGAATCTTTAAAAAATCTCTTATGAACATTTACTCATTCAAGAATTGAGAAAAATATCAACTTACTCTTTTCAACAGCAAAACCATTGTTCTTCAATATCTCAGCCACAGTAACAACAGTAGCAATAGCTACACATTAAAAATGTTTAATGAGAAAAACATAATAATCTCTGAAACCATTGATATTCAAATAAAGATCATAAAGAGCCAAAGTAAAAGATCATCATCATTACCCATTCCGAGTGCAGACAATTCAACATCAGTGTATTGTTGCATGTACCTCTGTGACAAAAAAAAAACTGGTTTAGTCATCAGTTAATAGCCGTATTAAAGCCATTAAAACAGTTTTGAAATGTTACTATTTACAGAAAATAAAAGCATTAAACACAGAGTATAAGATAAATTAATGAGTCTGTTCTTCTATTTAAAACAAAACAGTTCGAATCAATACATTTTCAATGCTCGATTTATAAGTTTTTTTTTGTTACCTTGGCGAGATTGACGTAGAAGAACAATGGTTTCTTAGTGTTGGAAACCTGGATTCTATTCTTCTTCTGTGTATCACTCGACAAATTCATGTTGTTCACTCCTTCAGTGATCTGTTCCATTTAACCTAACTTGAAATAAATTAATAAACTCTCGATGAAATTGGAGGATAGAAAGAGACGACGACGATGAAGTTTTCAGTATGAAGAAGAACCAAACCTAACCACCACAAAACCCTAACTCCAAAAATCCAAACGACGCCGTTTATATAACCTCCAAATTAATTATAATGGGCTGAAGCTTGGCCCAATAGGCCCGATAAGAAGACGGAGAATCATATGAAGTAATTATTTGCTATGAGCAGAAATCATAGGCGTTATCCGATCAGATCGTTGAATCTTAGAGAAGACTCAAAAACTTTGGTTAAATCACTCGCCGGAGGAGCCATGCCGGTTTTCAAAGTTCCGTTCAACGGCTACTCTGTAAAATTCAGTCCATTCTACGAGTNGACTCAGTACTCGTCGCAGCCAGTGGTGACGGCTCAGTGAAGATATACGATACAGCTCTTCCTCCTCCTTCTAATCCAGTTCGATCATTTCAAGAACATGCTCGTGAAGTTCAATCCGTAGATTACAATCCCACGCGCCGAGACTCCTTTATCACATCTTCGTGGGATGATACTGTGAAGCTTTGGGCAATTGATCGTCCAGTGAGTATTAGAACTTTTAAGGAACATGCTTATTGTGTTTATCAAGCAATTTGGAACCCTAAAAATGGAGATGTGTTTGCTTCAGCTTCTGGAGATTGTACTTTAAGAATATGGGATGTTAGAGAACCTGGATCCACTATGATCATCCCAGCTCATGAATTTGAGATATTATCTTGTGATTGGAATAAGTATGATGAATGTATTATAGCTACTTCTTCAGTAGACAAGACGATTAAGGTTTGGGATGTTAGGAGTTACAGAGTTCCATTGGCTGTGCTTAATGGTCATGGATATGCTGTGAGGAAAGTGAAATTCTCACCTCATCGGAGGAGTTTGATTGCTTCTTGCTCATATGATATGACTGTTTGTCTTTGGGATTACATGGTGGAAGATGCTTTAGTTGGTAGGTATGATCATCATACAGAGTTTGCTGTTGGGATAGATATGAGTGTTCTTGTTGAAGGTTTAATGGCGAGCACAGGTTGGGATGAGCTTGTCTATGTTTGGCAACAAGGGATGGATCCAAGAGTGAGTTGATTATAAGTAAGTTTCTTTGGTGCCAAATAGTTTATTCTCTATTTGTTATGGGATTGGTTTTGTTAAATGAAAGTAGTCGGAATAAAGTTGGGATCTTTGCATAAATGCAATGTAATTTATTGAAAATTCACATATAAACAAGGTTCTCTTTTGAGTTGTGATCGAAGCACTTTTACTTTTCGATATAGTTCAAATCTTGAACAAAGCAATGTAATTGCTAACACCAATGTGTTGTGTTGCAACTTGCAAGTGAAGAAAGCTTCTCGTTTGATTGTGAAATGTGTAGTAATCATACCATTCTTGTTTGGTGTGCTTGAAGGCATCCTTATGGACATGTTTCGTTGAGCTGTGCTGTGTAACTTTATGAACTGAGATTGTGTCTAAATTTTATGATTTATCATAATCTCTTCGCTGAGATTGTGTCTTCGATTTCATGTAAATAAAGAAATTAAAAACTATTCATCCAAATTCGAGCCAACACTATGATGTATATCTAAATTTATTTTCAATATTCGACAGTAACATGTGTGTCTCTAAAATACACTATGAAGATAATGATGCATGAGTTGGGTGTGCATATTTTTCACATTTTTCAATTTCATTGTTAACTTTTTTATTTATGCATATTTTTCACATTTTGCAATGTTAAACTTTTTTTTTTGTTGCTCACTTATATGAAATCAAACTCATTTGCAAACGTTCTATAAGCTAAAAAGGAAGTGAAAAGAAGTTTACCAAACACAAAAATGAGAGAGGGGTCTAAAAGCAAACGGATGAGTCAAATCACTTTCAAAATGAAAGCAAAGCCACATGATCTTGCTTCCTGATATATATGGAAACTCTTATTATCCTCTCTTTTTTTCTTATATTATTTTCCCAATTGTAAATCATTTATTCTAACGTATTAAGGGCAGAAGCTACAAATATTTCGCCCATCTGACTAATATCTTTAAAATAAGTTCTTAAATCTAAGTTCTTAAATCTAAGCATAACTTACTAAATTGTTGAAAAGTGATGTGTAATGTGTGGTGATGATATAATGGAGACCCAATGATGCTACAACATGTGTGATGTGTCTACCCATAACCACCCAGCATAAATAAACAACATTGCATTATAAAAATACTGAAATTAATTATAAGATAATGAAAAAAAACTAAGAAGAAGAGGAATAAATAATTGAAAGCTTTATGGCGAATAAGAAGGGTCCACTCAAATACTAATATACGATGGATCCAAAAGGTAAAGTACATTTACATTACATCGTTGGGTGCAATTATTCATTCCATCTATCTCAACTCAACCCCCTCTTTTGTTCCCTCTCCCCACCATTTTTATATAATTTTTAAAAAATATTTATATTTTTATGTATGTTATTTGACTTCTTTTTTCTCCTTACTCTATTTGTTTGTTTATATTAAGTTATTACATCTTCGTATGGTTTATATTCAAAGTAATGGTTTTCAAGAAATATATATATATATACCAAACTCATATATTTTATATTTGATGATATAGTTTTGAATTTTAAGACACGTTTATCATCTCCGATCTCAATCAAAAGGACATGCCCACTTAGTCATTTCATTATTATTTTATACGGATCACAAACTCGTAGTTCCCTATACTCTTTTGGTGCAACGTATGTATTTTATGCATAACTGAATAATAATAATAATAAATCTTCCATAAGCTTTAGGCAAAATGTTATTTCAAGGAGTATTTAAAAATCAGAGCAATACCAAAATATAATAAAAAAAAATACAACATATATTCATAAACCAGCCGCTGAAAAAGAGCAGGAAAAGAGCACCTAACAGAAACTAAAAAACTTTATATTATACACACTCACACATTTGTATACTATACAATAATTAAAATTTACAAGACGACGTCAAAAAATTTAATAAAAAAAAGACACCAAAAGACATGACTATAAATAAATAATAAACACACATGATCTAAATTCCACACTAAAAAAAAGAGAAAAAAGAATTACAATTTAAATTTAGTTCTTCCTCAAGCTTCTCTCTTCAAAGATCACTTACCTTAGCTCTCTCAATTTCTCTAAGTTATTTAATTTTCTTCACTAAAAAAATAAAGAGAATGAAGGAGACAATCAGGTGCTGCATCGCCTGCATTCTACCGTGTGGAGCTCTTGACGTGATCAGAATCGTTCACTCCAACGGACACGTGGAGGAAATCAGTGGCACGATCACCGCCAGTGAAATTATGAGGGCCCACCCAAAACACGTACTCAAGAAACCATCTTCTTCACCGTCAGATCACGACGAGCGTGATGTCATCTCAACCACAAAGATCGTCGTTGTTCCTCCAGAAGCTGAGCTCCAACGTGGCAAGATTTATTTCCTCATGCCTGCAACTAAATCTGATAAATGTGCCGGAGGAAAGATCCGTCGAGAACAAAGTAACGCAAACACCGTCAAGAAACGTTCTCATCATCGTGACGACGATGGCGAAAAGAATAATGATAAAGATAAAAATTACGATAAGGATTCACTGATCTCAGATCAGTACTTGACGGAGATATTATCGGAGAAAGTTGCGACGCAAAAGGGTCGGAGGCAAGGACGCGTCGGCGTTTGGAGGCCACACTTAGAAAGCATATCAGAGATGATATATGAAGATTGAAGAAACGACATCGTTTTTGTGGATTTACTTTATAGTAAAAGTAGCTTTATTTTTCACCATCATTTTTCTTCTTCTATATATCAATATATAGCCGGTTGTGCGATAACGATTATTATATGTTTAGAACTTTGATCCATAACCATCAATGTTTTTCATTGTTTTATATGTTTACTCTTCATATGAAACTCACCAGTCACCACCTTACAATAGAATATTAATGAATTAGTATATATATATATCCATGGGTTCCTCATACCCAATATTGGATATTTATACCATTTATAAGATTATCTTTTACTCTCTTAATCTCTCTGTCTAAGTTTGTGCTCCAAATTGTATTATTATTACCTTAGAGCTTAAGTTTGCATCTTCAATTCTTTCTTTACCATAACATAAAGAAAGGTCCACAAAATTCAGTCCCAAAGACTATGAGTGATTATTATTAATCTACCTTTCATACCAGCTTCAAAAGATCAAGAACTGGAGTGTGTACATGATCTGTCTCAGGTTCAACTTCTCTCCCTTAGTTTTCTAATGTTATAGTGTTTTTGGTTGTGTTTGAAAATGATGTACAGTGTGGGCCAAGTTCCATATTCAATAAAATCGTTTTCATTATAGTTCCAAGTTACAAAATCTTAACCCAGAATATGTGCTCATAGGTCCATATGTATGAAGAATAATGACAGGGAAAAGAACACAAAGTGGCAAAGCAAATGAGATCCGAAACTAAAGACTTCTTGCAATAAATACGAAACACAAGTTACTGCAAATGATTCTTTTTTTTCCTTTCAAAAAAAAGTTATATTCTGATTCTTGGATTGTTGTATTATCTTTTGCTACATTCTTGATTTTTTTTTCCAAATAGTAAACAGTGATGTAACCTGAGACATGTAGTTGTGAAAATGATGTCATATAGAATATAAGTATTTTTGTCAAATCACCATTATCAATCACTCACTTTTTCTTCTTCCTTTTCAGGCTGTAACAAGCTATGATGGAGACAAACTCTCTGGATAAAATACATTGAGAAAAGGGTGTTAACCTAGTTCTTCAAGCTTTAGTATAGTATCATATCTGATGTGTTGATTGTGTAGAAGATAATGAGAATACAAAGCACTTTTATCACATCAAACACAAATCACATTATAAGGTTATATATTATGAGAAAAACTTAGATTTATCTTTCAAATGTGGAAGCTATGTTGAGGTTTTTTAGTGTGCATGACCCGAACATGTTTTGAACCTGCTTATTTTAAATCTGTTATTAAAATTATCTGCATAATCTAATGACCGAATTGAGTAGCCCGTGAAAATCCCGTAAATCTGCATTAAAATATGAAAAGCCCGTAAATCTGCATTAAAATTATGCTTAAAATATTTTTTTTAAACGAATTGTAAGTTTTATATTAAATATAATATTTACATAGAATATATATTTTAAATAGAAATGTTATATAAATAGATATATTAAATATTATTATATTATATTTAAGTAAAAATTAATATATTAAACATAAAAATATTATTTAAGTTATTTGATAGAATTTTTTAAATTAAAAAATACAAAGATGATAATAATATCATTCAACGTAATTTTTTGTAATAGAAGTTAAGTTATTTTTAAACAAAAATATCATAAAATAACACAATTTAACTTTTTAATCTGTGGATACCCATAACCCAATCGGATAAACTTGAATAAAACTCGTAGTAAATAAAATATGATAGTTTTAAACCCATATCTTTTTTAAAAGAAAAACAGCAACGGACTCAAATATGTTTACGAGTTTCGGCTACCCATTAAATTTTTATACATTTTTAACATCTTTACTCCTAGCTATGACTTAATTTCGAGGTTTAATGGCTGAAGTGAAATTATTAGCTTTTTTCTTGTATATATCACAGTAGCTATGTAATTAAGTGAGAAGAATTGAATTTGATACAAGCATCAAAGCAAAGTAGGCATAATATATATGTTTCTCATAGGTCACATCTAAAGAATATATTCAGGGAGGATATATAACACAAAGTGCCAATGACAAAGAGACCAAAACTGAAGACTTCTTGAATCAATCCGAAGCATATAAGTCAGTGTACTCGATTCTTTTCATTCAAAATAATAAGTATTATTTGGATTCTTGATATGTGATATATCATCATTAATTCATTTCTTGATTTGTGTTATATCATCTTTAGTTCATTTCTTGATTTGTGATATATCATTTTTAGTTCATTTCTTGATTTGTGATATATCATTTTTAGTTCATTTCTTGATTTGTGATATATCATTTTTAGTTCATTTCTTGATTTGTGATATATCATTTTTAGTTCATTTCTTGATTTAATTATTCATCCATAGCATAAACATAAACATATAATTAATCAACCTGAGACACGTGGTTGCCACAACCCTACCATAAGATGATCATATCGATTTTGTAGAATCGTAAACTCTATCTAATACGTTAGATTCATAATACGTCTTCTAATTTTTATAATACAAAGTTCATATTATTATTTTCTTAAGAGTAAAATTTTTCTTACTAAATAACTTCATGCACGACAGCCTTAGCTTACGTAAAACCAACCTATAAAAGGGTTTAATCTTGTTCTTAAAGTTATTATTCTTAGTGTCTCGAATCTTTCATGTGTGTATTGTGTACTTGATAAGTTGATTTTGTCGTACGTGATATATATCTTCAAGAAATCAAATTACATAAATAAATAAATATATATATATATATATATATATTTTTTATTTGAAACACATCTGTTTTAAAAATATATGTTTTTTTTAATTTATTCGATCTCTAAACTATACAGAAAAAGATCAGTTTTGTGTCAGCTGTAGTATTGATTCTGGAAGCAATCGCAATATAAAAAGGTCCAACAGGGAAAATACATATTATTTATTTTAAAAAAATTAATTAATGGACAATTCTCTTAAATAACGCTAATTTTACTTTATATTCTATAAATACCACTAAAATTAATTTAGGATAAAANATATATGTTTTTTTTAATTTATTCGATCTCTAAACTATACAGAAAAAGATCAGTTTTGTGTCAGCTGTAGTATTGATTCTGGAAGCAATCGCAATATAAAAAGGTCCAACAGGGAAAATACATATTATTTATTTTAAAAAAATTAATTAATGGACAATTCTCTTAAATAACGCTAATTTTACTTTATATTCTATAAATACCACTAAAATTAATTTAGGATAAAAATAACTGTTTAATAAGTTAAATAAATTAAAAATTAAAATTTATTTTATTAAAATTATACAAATTCTAAACAATAAATACTAAACTCAAATACTATATAGCAAAACTCTAACCTTAAATACTAAATTTTAATTTCTAAACTAAAATTGTAAACCCTAAATAATAAATACTAAACCCAAACACTAAATACTAAATCCTAACTACAAATACTAAACTCTAACCCCTAAATAATAAATACTAAACCCTAACTACAAATATTAAACCCTAACCCCTAAATAATAAATAATAAACTCAAACATTAAACATTAAATCCTAACATTAAATAAACAAATATATTTTTCATAAAAAAAAATAATTTATAATAAAATATATTGTTAATAAAAAATGGTATTCATGTCCAAATGAAAAATCAATGTTATTTTGTCTAATAAATTATATTTGATGGTGTCAGAATAAATTTTTCTTAATTAATTGATTTGATTATTAAAAATATAAAAAATGTGAGTTGGCAAGTAGAAAATAAGATGTCTCATAAACTCCCTTAAGCCGTGAAGTTAGCTCATGTTGTGTTCTTCAATTGTTTTCTTAATTCTGCCACTTGAATCCAAAGATTAATTACCATTATTTTATTTTCTTACTAATCTAACATTTGAGATATACAATTATTAATGTTTGTCTCGTATTAATTAGAAACATACTTATGTTTACACATATTTTTTTGTTATTGTTGAAATGTCAGGTTAGGACTAGTGATTCATCAAGAAATTAGCACTCTTTCTGTTTTTAATATATTATTTAATTTAATATATTGATGTTTAACGTAGTTTTTCGTGTTTTTAAAAGTTTATATATTAAAATTAGTTAAAACCTATAATTTCAAAAAATGAATAAGAAATTTCTTTTTATAAAATATATTAAACATTAATATATAAAAAATAGAGAAAATATCTTTATCACTTGCTTTCTTCTTTAACTTGTAAAATTCTATAAAAAAACATGTAAAATCCTAAATCGAAAGTAATAAAGATTTACAATGCAATGTACCCTCAAAGAAAAGTGCACATTTTCCCAATTAAATCAAACACGTATAAAGTTGATCTTTACTAATTCTTTTTATTCTTTTTAATTAACTCAGTCCACTTTATCTAACAGTAATCAAACTTTATTGACTTTATTAATTGGATTTATGTCTCTTTTTTAACTGTTTAATATCGAGCCATTAGTAGTGAAAGTTGCAATTCTATATATAAAAAAAAATCTTCTTACTAATATCAAATAGATTTTCTCATAAACCTAACATATACAAAATTGTATAGCTAATTTGTTTCATTATCTGCAAACCATATGAACAAAAACTAAATAAAATTTGAACCTCTAATTATCCTTTTTTACAATATATCTTATGTAAAAATTTAAATTTAAATGTTAATAACAGTAATATAAGCCACTAGAATATATCTTATTGTTGATATTTTACATTATTTAAAAATATTTCAAAAATATATGAGCATATATACTCCAACAAAATTCGAACATAAACCAATAATATATGATATATAAGATCAATAAAGTATGAATCATATCTCTACAATTTACATTAAAATATCTTTTAATTAA
>KE156575.1:149635-162135 GCA_000411055.1 Leavenworthia alabamica
TTCGGTTTGTTCGGTTTTAGGTGAGTAAACTGATATGAAGTTTTTTTATTTTTTATTCGGTTTTCGGTTCGGTTCGGTTTGAATTATTATTCTGTTAACTGAATAATTGTCAAAAATCACCTTTCGGTTCGGTTTATTCGCTGTAAATTAAACGGAATAAACCGAACAAACCGAATAAACCGAAACGAAGGGTGAATTTTCATATTTATTCGGTTTATTTGGATTAATCGGATTGAATTCGGAAATATTTTTTTTACCCAAAACCGAACCGAATAAACCGAAAACCTAACCGAACAAACCGAAAAAACCAAATCATTTAAACCGAAAAAACCGAATACCCAGCCTAATCTATTTTATGGTAATTATTTTTAACATAGTTATTTTTGGAAACAAAATTGTGATGATATATCTTATACTTTATTAGCAATATATGTATGAATATTATAAGGAATCAAAAGTTGTTTCGATCAAAGACAATTTCCGAATATAAATAAGGAACTAATACAAAATATAACATCATATTTGAATTATTTCTATATATAATCATATTTGCATATCTAATTTATTTGGCAAATAATGTTGATTGATTCTAATTTGGTCGAGTTACGCTCATGTAATTACTATAAATTTGTACTCATTGTCGCTCTAAGTATATACATAAACTTATTCCAAGCTTTCTCTATTTCTCTGAATTTTTTTACACAAAACCACAATAGAAAAACCTTGAGGTTGCTTAGAACATAACAACACTCATTCCCCAACTCTATAAATTACCCTTTTGTGAGATCTTTTTATTTTTCTTATTCACTAAAACAAAAATGGTATTGATACTATATGTGTTCTTGATTCTAACTATTCTTTCCATGGATCTAAGGATCTCTCAAGCCACATCTTACACTACTTTGCACGAGCCATCCATTGTTAATTACCACGAGCAATGGATGACCCAATTTTCTAAAGTTTACAAGGATGAATCCGAGAAAGAGATGAGGTCTAAAGTGTTCAATAAAAACTTGAAATTTATTGAAAACTTTAATAACATGGGGAACCAAAGCTACAAACTAGGTGTCAATGAGTTCACAGATTTGACACGAGAAGAGTTTCTTGCCACTCACACCGGTCTTCGAGGCATTAACTTAGCTTCCCCATTCAAAGTGGTTGATGAAACGATGACATCAAGGAACTGGAACGTTAGTGTTGTTGCTGATACTAACAAAGACTGGAGAAACGAAGGAGCTGTAACACCTATTAAAAACCAAGGAACTTGTGGTAAGCTTGCCATGATTTGTTGATAGGGCATATTATGTTTATAATTATATTTCACATATATTACGTAATGTCCAAGTTAAGGTTATCTTCCTAGTTTTTTTAACTTACCGAGAAATAACCAATATATATATGCAGAAAGTTGTTGGGCGTTCTCAGCTATTGCAGCGGTGGAAGCTCTTACTAAGATTGTTAACGGAAACCTCATATCATTGTCCGAACAACAACTAATAGATTGTGACACAGTGAAGAACCTTGGTTGCAATGGCGGAAGAATGGAAGAAGCTTTCAGCTACATAATAAAAAACCAAGGTATATCTTCAGAAGACGAATATCCTTACCAAGAGAACCAGGGGATGTGTCAGACCAACGCCAAACCCGCCATGCAAATCAAAGAGTTTCATAACGTTCCAAGCAACAACGAGGGTGCTTTGCTCGAAGCTGTTTCAAGACAACCTATCTCAGTGTGCATAAATTCGGATGAGGACGGTTTCGTCCATTACCAAGAGGGAGTGTATAATCCAGTGCAATGTGGGACTATTACGGATCATGCAGTGACTTTGGTTGGATATGGAACGACTACAGACGGGATGAAGTACTGGATTGCTAAGAACTCTTGGGGTGAGACTTGGGGAGAGAATGGTTACGTTAGGATCCGTAGAGATGTGGAATGGCCAGAAGGAATGTGTGGTCTGGCGACGCTGCCTTCGTATCCGGTTGCGTGAACAATTCGGTAGATGTTTTTTTTTTAACTTATCATGCATTTTGGAGTTCAATGCCTAATGTTTTTAAGGCCATAGGAGAAATTGCATTTATATTTAGTTTAATGATTTAATAGTAATTAATTTATAATAATAAAATAAAATGTTTTAGTTTAATTTTACAAAAACCAAAATTGGGATTTATCAATCAAATACTAGTAGCTCAACACAAAAAAATCCATAGAAACGAGGTTTACCAGAAAATGACGACACTAGAGAAAGAGGTGAAAAGAGGAGGAGGCAGTATGTCTCGAACCACCAGTACGCAGAGAAAGCGAAGCAGAAATAACACTAATCTTACCGCCCACGAAGCCACTGCCGAAGCTACTACAGAGGAGGAAAAGCCACTGCCGTTGATATTTCCCACTTCCGCTTCCAATTTACACAGTGTAGAGAGAAATTATCCTCTACGGCCGCTACCACCATAAATAAAAACCAATTTAAACAGGCCCATAAGCCCAACTAAAAAGGAAATGGAATAGGCGCAATTTACCATCCGTTACCCAAATTTTGCTTCATATATATTACTCTCTGTTTCAAAACAAAGCATTCTATGTAAAATAAGGAACTAGAAGAAACCACGAAATGTTGTCGTAACTAGAGGATATTTCTACAATTCTACAACTTTAATATTAAGATTTTTTTGTGGATTACACCATGATGAGCCGTTTCATGATTTCATCTTTTGAACATCTTTGACCACATGTAGAGGATAAAGAAGCAAAGAAGTGCGAAAAGAACCACATGCATGATGTGGTTGTTACCACTACGTATTATGCTCATGTTCAGTTTCCTTATGTTGTTTTTCACCCCAGCTTGCGCTCTCATCAATGTCATTTGCTGTCATCACACAAAAAACATGTAACACTATTCAAGCTTTTATGTTTCAGCTAAATTTGCATAATCAATGGATTTTACCAAATGTTTTGTTGGTTATAAGCTATATATGGTCTTAACAAATGTTTGAATGATGCTCTAGTATCCCAAATTATGAACACAGCCATTTCAAACAAGTTAAAAGGAAACACATATTTGGATATGCTATATTTGATCAGTGGTTTGACTACAACGTAAATGGAATTAAGCAAGGAAACGCATACCAGTTCATCTAAGAAGTCCCTTTGAAACTTGGCTTCTGACCCGATTTCTTGAGCAATCTGCATCAAAATAAGTATAATTTTCCCAATCTATATGATTTACTTATAATGAAATAAGCCTTGAGAACCAAAAGGCATAAAAGAAATTGGGATTTTGAGGTCTTAATTACATTTTTCAACTGCCTGACTTGACCATGGAGACCTGTGATCTCATCATCAAGGTCAGAGTGCATCGGATCAATCCTTAGCTGGATTTCTTCTGAACCTGTAGCATTTCTAGTGCTAAGCCCATCTCTGCAGCAAATATAGTTAAGACTTTACATATCTATGACCCCAAATTTCCCTAGTTATCTCTATCCAGATGAAGAAATTGTAATCAATTTCAAAATAGGGAAAACTGATGATAGAGCTATACCTGGATCTGTAAGGAGCAGCGCCACCGTAAAGGGAACTACCGGCACCGCCTCTGTGAGGATTAAAGGCCATTTACGCGAAACTAAGGGACGAAAAGCCCTAAAATCGGATCTAGTGAGGTTTGAAGAATCGATCAATTAAAATCAAAATACAAACAAACAATTTACGACGATCAGAGAATGGGACGACCACGGCGTGACAGACGTGGCGTTCTATTATTGGTTGGTCATAGTCATGCTTTTGAGTTATTGAAGAAGAAGATGTTAGGAAAATAAAGAAGCCCAGTTTTGAAAGAATAGTTACTAATCTCTTGTTGGTTTAATGGGCTTTTAAAAATGGGCTGATTCAAATCTACGACATAGTGAGTGACTTCAGAACACAACTGTAAGAAACCCAGTCGTTGTAACCCGAACCAAATCGAATCGAGATTGTACTCTCTCAGAATATGGAGCGTGAATCAAACTCTTGTTTAAACTGAGACTGTGAATTGATCCAAGCCTACAAACCAAAACCGGTTCTGAAATCAAAATATATACAACTAAAAGTGACTGCAAGGTTCTTTTTATTTTAATTTTATCATATAACAGATGATGATGACATTGGTAAACTCTGGGGGTTAAAACACACACAAGAAGAAGAAACTAGTAGCCAACATAAACAGCGACATTCACTATGTAGCAATCTTCATTTTTATCACCCATTTCTTCAACTAGTACACCACTTGAGCAAATCAGTCCTCCATCTACAACTTCCACATTAACAATCTCACCACTTGAAATAAAAACACAAACCAATAGAGAAAACATTATAGTTAAATGATAAATCTGAACTCCAACTTTGCTTAAAACAACTCATTATAGGATCTGGAAGTGAAGGAACTTACTATGGGAAGATAGACTTAACCTTGTCGAGATCAAGCTGAGGTTGAAGAGAATGAGGCACTCCAAGCTTAATCTGTAACTTCATTTCTCCAAATGAAACTCCAGGTATTGCACCTTCACCACATTCAATTTCACGATTTACAAATCCATTGGTGAGCTAATAGTTTAAGGAGGAGAGTTTATTTATTTTATTTTTTGGGGTACCTCTCCTAAAAGCAGGAATTGAATTTGAAGAAATTGCATTTTTACAAGCCTTCATCGCCGCAGATGTCACATCTTGCCCGTGTTGATCGTAACCCACACCCATCTCAACGAATAATAGTTTCATCGTATTATTGGGAACACCGCCTGGAATTGTTTCCGTCGTCGTTTCCATGGCGCCTCTTGCGGTTACTTTGATCGGGAGTGAAATCTGCTTACTACGGAAAGAGAGGGATATTGGCCGTAATGGATTGATTATCGGATACGGCGGAGATTGACGGAGACGAGGTTCGGAGCAGATATGAATTGAACTAGATATCAAAGATATAGTCATTCCGCACTTAATTAAAGTGGTTTTTACTGTTTAGTTAGTCGTGGACAAATGAGCTACGACCGAGTTGTTAGATTGGTTTGTTCTATTGCTAAATTGTGGGACGAATTCGTAAGAAACAAAAAGTCATGGTAGTCGTTTCTCAAAGTTCCTCTTCTCTTCTAGAAAACATTGTGCTTTTTAGTAAAATAACAAGAATTAATTCAATTATAAGCCAAATTAAATTAAATTAAATCATATTTTAAGATTTGGAGCTAGTTTATTTACATTTTTGTTTTATTCTAATATAGAAAAATTTATATTACTTTCTCATCTTTATTATTTTTTGATAAATATTTTAATAATTTTTTTAAATTTAATAATTTTTTTGATAAATCGTGGCACTTTTTTATAACAAAAATTTTAATTCGGCACGAAAAATAGATGACAATATCGTATAGAAAAACTAAAATTATAAATATTTTTTTAAAAATCATAATCATTTATCAAAAATTAGTTTATATATTAAATCATACATAAATTATAATTTGATGGTGATAGTAAATTTATTTATTTATATAAGTGTATATATAATAATTTATGTTATAATATATTTTTAAAAATAAATACATCATCAAAATTTAAATAATTACAAATTAAAAAATATTAGAACTAATAATCATAATTATTTTATAAAAATAATAATTTACAGATTATTAATAGATAAACTATGATATGATGTTAAAGATGTTTTTAATATTTTTAGACTACATTAAAAATTACATCATAATAATTAATTTTTTAAATTTTGGAAATATATTATTAAAACTCAAATAATTAGAAGTATAGTAGTTTTGTAATAAGTAATAATTGAATCAATAATATATAATATACATATTAATTTCTTTTGATTACAGGAAAAGTGATATAAAGTATATAATTTTTTAATAAAAATTAAAATATAGTATATGTGCTATATAAAAGTTGAAGTTAATTTAGAAAAATTAACAAAACTATAAAAACTAATCCAAACAAAAAAGAATAATTGAATTAATAAGCTTTTTGTGATATTAAAATAAGAAAGCATTTACGAGAAACACGTGGATTCACGAGAAGGTTTCCCTTTTTGTCTAATTAAATTAATTGATTGCTGGGATTTTATGATTACACACCGAATCCATTTTCCACAATTGGATTTTGATGTTTTTGTTCAGTCGTAGGCTTCTCTCATTAGCACGCACAGCTCTTCTCAATAATCTCATGGAGCCTTCGCTGACGAAAACAGCAAATTCTTCTTCTTTCGGTGATGGGTCTTCTCGACTAACCGCTTTGGCTCAGCAACTTCGCCGCTACAAGCCACCGCCTTCTTCATCGTTCGATGACGACGCTGACGAGACGCAATCAGATCAGGAGAACGCTGGTAAAGTGGTTTCGCAGGTTGGATTTCAGGAATCTATTACTCCGATTCCAAAAGACCCTGAGAGGTTTAAACCCAAGAGAGCTGCTGTTTTGATCTGTATTTTTGAAGGAGACGATGGTGATTTGCGTGTTATTCTCACTAAGAGGTCTTCCAGATTATCTTCTCACTCAGGTTTGTCCTCTGATAATTTAGCTTTAAGGTTTCGTCTTTGATTGATGCGTGTGTGTTGGTTCGATTATGAAGTTGTTGCTAACTTGCTATCAACTTAGGTAGTGCTAAAGGATGTTTTTTTAATTGGGTGCAGGAGAAGTTTCACTGCCAGGTGGTAAAGCAGAGGAGGATGATAAAGATGATGGTATGACTGCAACCAGAGAGGCTGAGGAAGAGATTGGATTGGATCCTTCTCTTGTTGATGTTGTCACTTATCTCGAACCATTTCTTTCTAAGGTATTTCCCAATTCTCTTCGCTTGGTAATACATGTTCTTAGTGAGATAAGATTTGGGATTGCCTATGTAGTGGAGGTTACACACTATCTTGCTGACCTGTGCTTGAATCGTCAAGGTCATAGTATGAGTTACCCCGTGGCTCTATTTAGCTTTGATTCTTGAACCTCCTATCTTGTTTTTGATCCTGAATGTTCTCCAGTAGGAGTCGTGTTAAATGTTAATACCGCAGAGCAATGTCTTTTCTGTTGTTTTTAGACTCTTAAGACAAATGTTCTTAGCCATACGTCAAACTATCTGTTCCTTTTTGAAGTGAGAGACGCAAAATTCTACATTTCTGATTGAAATGTTTTTTTTGACAGCATCTCCTTAGAGTAATTCCTGTAATAGGAATCTTGAGGGACAAAAACAAATTCAATCCGATACCAAATCCTGGGGAAGTGGAAGCTGTGTTTGATGCACCCTTGGAAATGTTCCTTAAGGTTCTTATTGTTGTCTTATCAAGTACTTACACTATAGTTTTTTTGTTCTGAAGCATCATTGCTTGAACTTTGTTTTGTCCAGGATGAGAACCGAAGATCTGAAGAGAGAGAGTGGTTGGGCGAAAAGTATTTGGTTCACTACTTTGACTACAGAACAGGAGATAAGGATTATCTGATATGGGGTTTAACTGCCGGGATTTTGATCAGAGCTGCATCTGTGACTTATCAACGACCACCTGCTTTCATTGAACAGTGCCCTAAGTTTAAGTACCCTAAAATGGTAGACAAAGATACTTGTATGCCTTAATGAACTTTATTTTTCAAATGATGTTTTCCTAGATTAGTCTTCTTCCCTTAGAAGATCAACAAGAAGACAATAACATTCTATACAACTGGTTCTCTGTACCAGTGAACGCAGAAGTCCTCCAGTTCATGTTCTGTTGGGGTATCTCATGAAATGTTTCCATCAATCTTCTGTTTGTAAGGATATTAATGGAGGGGTTTCGATCTCGTCATGATCTAGGTCAGTCTCTTCTCTTGAATTTGATATAGTTATATATTTTTAGCTTTTGTCTAGGCTTCATTTCTGAGTCGTTCCCATGGGATGCGTAATTGTGATTCAGAGAACAGTTGGCTGGTTATGATTCTAGGCATGCATCATCGTCAATCGTGGATTTTTAGAGGAAAACTCTTGCTCACCTTCAAACACTCATTTTTTTTCCCCTTTTGTAGAACTTGTGTGCTAAATATATATATTTGTGTCCTCAACAAATTTAAAATCAAACTTGTTTTATGTG
The DNA here is from genome assembly GCA_000411055.1 of Leavenworthia alabamica. Classification (NCBI taxonomy): domain Eukaryota; kingdom Viridiplantae; phylum Streptophyta; class Magnoliopsida; order Brassicales; family Brassicaceae; genus Leavenworthia; species Leavenworthia alabamica. Next base: position 157,709 of record KE156575.1, read on the forward strand.
CCTTATGATTATTATTAGTCATGTTTTTAGTCACTGTTTTAGATTAACACAGTAATTACATTTTTATCGCTGGACTAGATTTGCTGTGCTTCCGTGGTAAATTCAATTAGGTATACTTATTACCTTGTAGGTTAATCCCAGGACAACCATTTTTTTCGTTTTGAGAGCGCTTTTCATGTTATTGCATGGTTTTGTTTTTATCTGGTTGGCAGTTTCTTTGTTTGTGAATGGCTTCAATAGACAGGATTTTACACTGGCTAATCATTCTAAAGGCAGTACTTGATCTTTTCCCTATTCTTAATGCTCATTCATGGAGAATCCGGCAATGTGCCGCAATTGTAAGTGTCCCTATTTTATGACTTGTGGATCAAATTAAATTTTGTCTTTTAACTGATTGATGTTTGTCCCTTAGGCAATTATGTAAGTTTTGACTTTTGATTAAATATAATGTTGAATTTGCTGAATGTTGTCTTGTTAAAAAATCAGGCAACAAAGAAAAATTTATATGAAAATATTGTCAACTGGGATTTTGACCATCTACTTAGAAACTTCCAATGGGGCATTCCGAGAATCGAACTCGGGACCTCTCGCACCCAAAGCGAGAATCATACCACTAGACCAAATGCCCTGTTTTCTTATTATGCTCTTGAGTTAACTATAGTTAATGCTTCATATTAGCATTCTATCTGAACTTTTAGAAACATGTTGCTCATGTGCTTCTCCGGTAGATACTTAATTGAAATTCATGTTCTGTTTCTGCAGCTCATTCATTGTGAATCTGACTGCTTAACTAACATGATGGTCCTACTATATGAAGCTTACTGGTTAAAAAGATTTATTGATTGGATGTGAAAGAACGGTATGTCTGTTCTTCTTTTCTTTTCCGTTAAGCACCTGATAATTTCTCTAGTTGAACTTAAAATGAAAGGGTAATGTATGATTCTTGCTTGGATAAAGATCTGCAATAGAATTTAGATGATATACTTTTAAAAAAGTCAAAGGGGCATTCCGAGAATTGAACTCGGGACCTCTCGCACCCTAAGCGAGAATCATACCACTAGACCAAATGCCCGGTTATTGGTGTAATTCAATTACAAACATTCACTTTGTGTCCTTCACTTTCTTGAATGAATAGTTCTTGGTTTGTAGTTATATGGAAATGCACATTGTTCAAGTTTAGTTATAATGTTGAAGATCACATTATTTTTTCATATTGTGTGATCTCGTTCTTTTAGTTGACTTTTAGTAAGTATTTTAGTCTGAATATGATTTTCCTAGATCTATTCTTTGTGATCTTTTTGTAAATGAAATTCCAATGAAATCTAGATCAAAACTCTTCAATGAAAAACCATTAAAAGCGTCAGTCCTCTCATCCTACATTTTCAATTGCTTCTTGATCAATCATTTGAAAGCCCTTCAGTAGTTCAATTCATTATGATCTTGTTTGTGATAACATTTGACTTCATCATGTCACTATACCTAATGCTTATCTATTGACTGATTCTATAGCCAATACATCAGTAATATTTGGTGAAATTTTAGGTAATTACCACCATAGTTGAAATCTCGAATGTGACCTGAGATCAATCATGCACCAAATGCTCTGTTGTTGTTGTTTGAACCTAGGGAAAAGAGAATACACTTCACTCTGTTTTTACATGAAAAGTTACTTCTATGGGTTGTACTTTTAATGAAGCTGGTAACATGTTATATTTGAGTCTGAAATTAGAATGTTTTTTTTTTTTGTATATATAAACTATTGAAAATGAGATTTTAGATCTATTTCTATTAGTTGACTTTTACTTAATACTAGTTGGTGAAATGTTAGCTGGCATTCAGGACATGGTTTTACAAAAACTCAAAGGGGCATTCCGAGAATTGAACTCGGGACCTCTCGCACCCTAAGCGAGAATCATACCACTAGACCAAATGCCCGGTTATTAGTGTAATACATTTACAAACATTCACTTTGTGTCCTTCACTTTCTTGACTGAATAGTTCTTGGTTTGTAGTTCTATGGAAATGCACATTGTTCATGTGTCATACCAAGATTGAACCTTTTGTTACTGGTCAGGAGCCTTTTTACCGTGGAAAATTATCTAGTTACCTCAAGGGGAGTTAGCAGCACCAATGAATGATATAAATATGAGTAGCCTATTTTTATGTGGGACCTCTCGTACCCAAAGCGAGAACTATTCCCGATCATTAGTATTCTTTATTCAAAACATTCTTGATTTTGTAGATCATTGAAAAGGTTTCAGTTAGTTGATAGGCCTGTTCTTGATTCTTGATTCTCAAATTCATGGAGAACTTGTTTAGTTATTTTCTTTGAAATTAGTGTGTCTGATTGCTGTGGTCCGTTGTTGGAGAATAACATTGGCACAAAGCTAGAATAAGTACAGTCTTATGTTTTCTGGTTTAATCTGCAGAAAAGGATGTGTTTTTTTTTTCTGGTTTAAGAGATCCAAGTCATTGGATCTGAAAGCTCAGATTTCGTGTTACACCAGTTCCCATAGTTGGGTTTCAGCACTTCTTAATCTTGAAACCTGAAGATGACAATCTCTCCAATCATAATCCACATTTCTTGGCTAACTCCCCTTGAATCCATTAAATCACATATGTTAGGTACACGAAGGTCTATTACGCAACTTTCTTCAGGCTCTTAAGGAGCTTGGTACAGTGAGGTAAGAAAGCAAGCATCATTAAGTAAACTTATTTGTGTTCTCCTCTATAACAGTATAAGATATACACACAAGTAAATACACGCTAAGTACAAGCTAATAAGCCCATTCCTTGGGAAGAAAGACTTGTCTAGAATGAGAAGAGATGATGGAACTTGTCTTCTTCTCTTGTGAACTACTCACTGGTCTCTGAGGAAGAAACACTCCAGTCCCCCGTGGCTTACTCTGCACTGAACCTGCATCCTCGCTTGGCTTTTCTATGGAACTGTTGCGATTCAACGCGTACCACAGTCTTGGCTTCCGTTCATAGTAATCTCCTCTATTACACTGTCAAATATGGATTCATTACAACAACAACCTTAACATTAACAGGTAATAAATCATGGTGATGTTATAAATAAAAACCTGTGGAAATGGACAGATGCGATCAAGAAAGAGTTCATTGAAAAGACTTGAAGGTAAGAGAAGCAATACTTCATCCATACTAACCACAATCTCTCCCTTGCAAGTCATGTTGTTACGATTTAGAAGATTACTACAACATGCATTGGTATATATATATCATATGTTGCTTAGCCAAGATTCAAGAAGGGAGGGGGATTTGGTTAACTAATCCTAATAAGGTTCGGGTCGAGTTGGGTGAACCTCTTGTGGTGGTTGCAATTATGTATGTATGTGGCTTCTCTGTGGTTTAGTTTGGCTTTAAACCATAAACTCTAGATTTGGTGGTTATGCAACATTCTTCTAACCCACCAAACCAACCCTTTTGTCATTTGACACCTTAACGCCATATAGATTTTGTTAATGGTTGACCTAAAATATTTAATCAAAATATGTTTGTGTTTGCCTTGAAACAAATGATGATGATCAAATAATGACAAATTTTGAATTATTATTAGGTTGATCAAATATGGAAACTGAATGTTATTGGTTATTGGTTTGACTTTTTTTATTTGGAAGAATTCAAAAGGAAATTGAGGTTTTACTCGGTTTTCAATTGGTTTGGTTTAGTTCTGATTGTTTGGAAAAGGGGAAAATTGAAACTGATTCACTTTAGTTGCCTTCCGGTTCTGGTTTTGGTTTTGGATCAGATTTTTTGATGCGGTTTGAACCGGTTTAGCAGGATTTGGCAATTCTCCTGCATTCCTTTTTTTTTAGGTTACACATATTTGACAAAATGAATTTTGAAAAATCTTTAGCGTCTCTCACTCTCTCGTTCTCTCGCTTTCGCTCGTCGTCGTTATGCGTTACGGCACAATTCGGCAACGGGGATAAAGATTGACAGCTCGTCTCGTCTCGTCTCGTCTCGTCTCGTAGAGGTAACAAACAGATGTGAGTTTTCATCAGATTTAGTTATTATTCGGTTGATATGCATACGCCTGCCCACCACATGTTCGACGAAATTCCTAGACTAGCTTTCTTGGGTCACAGCTTATCTGATAGCTTCCACCTAATAATATGTTAAGCCAGTTTGGAGAACCTTCAGTGGAAAGTGATGTGTGTAAGTATCCCTTTGTTCATTTTCCAATTCATTTGTTACTGGAACATTCTGCTTTATATTACCACTTTGCTAAGCTGTTCAATGTCTAACTGTTAACGTCTGTATCTTTAACACTTTACGCTTAATACTTAGTTAATCATACTCAGTAAGGCCAGAAGCTCTGTTGTGGATAAAAAAGTCAGTTAATGCATAACTCTTTACTTGAAACTTAAAATGACCTTTTACGATATGTTCTTTCAGTTCTT
>KE156575.1:167135-181210 GCA_000411055.1 Leavenworthia alabamica
GCTTTCTCTCTCTCTGCTTGTTCGCATTATGGTTTAGTCAATAAAGGTTATTCCATGAGACCTAACATGGAACACTATGCTTGCATGGTTGATCTCATGGGCCGTGCTGGAGATTTGAATAAAGCTTTGGAATTTGTTAGGGTAATGCTGGAAAGGCCTAACTCAGATGTTTGGGTGGTTCTTCTCAGTTCTTGTAGACTGCACGGTGATGTTGCTTTCACAAGTATAGCTGCAAATGAGCTTTTCAAACTGAATGCTGACAAAAAGACCTGGAGCTTAATTAGCATTGTCCAATGTCTTAGGCTCTTAGCTTCTGCTGGTAAATGGGAAATGTGAGCAAGATCCGTGAGGTGATGAAAGCTAGAAAGATATCTAAAAAATTTGTTCGTAGTTGGACCAGTGAAGATTAATGAAGCTTTTCGGTTAGGCGCATTCATAGAAGATTGATTTATAGATGAGACTTTTTGCAATTGTCTTATTATGAAACATACAGTAAGGTTTCTCGCATACATTCTTTTTCAAATCAAATACAGTAAGCTCAAAAACATTTGTTCTGTGATGAAACAGAAAGTTATACAAATGGTTGATGATTTTGTGTTTCTGTTTTATTGTGCATATACATAGGTCTCTTTATCGGTTATCAAGTCAGAGCAAATTCACTCTTGCGAAACTTATCCATGGCCTCCTTAAACTCAGGCATTGCAGATTCGCGTAGATTCACCAAAACTTTAAACCCACTGTCCTTGTTGCTTACAGCTGCAGTATCAGTAGAATATGGCAAGAAAAAACATGGTTCCATGCTTCCAAGCAACTTGTTCGATAGTGGCAATACCGTCACAGGCCCTCCCCATCCAAAATCCACAGTCGAATGCCCTAAGTATCGCCAGTCCGTGAATCCAGTCACTCCTGTTTTTTTAGAAAACCGAAAAAGCATGAAACTTTGCCTTTGGTACTTCTCCAAATTTCCAAAACTATTCATCATATTATTTACCTGTACCGGCATTGATTCCATCTTTATGATGCAGCTCTTGGAAATCGATAAAGGAGCGTACATATTCATCACTAGCGTTCGACTTGCTCTGTTTTATGAGCTCAGCAGTTTTCCAGATTGGTTGCTCCATGAGTTCTCCAGCTTTGATCTGAGCATACATTGGTACACATCCATTTCCCCAGTAGCCTTTAGGCAAAGGTGGATTCATCAGTCTCCTTATATTAATCGAATACACATACTTCACATTCTCTTCTTCCTCAATCTTTGCAGCTCTTACCCTGAAATTTCAAAACTTTCTTGTTTCAGATCAAAAAAAATTTCATATAAAGAAGAGGTTACTTACTTTGCACGCCAAATGTAAGCACCAAGAGCTTCAAATGTAGTGAAACTCAAACCAGATTTCTCAAGTAATTGAGCTTTGAACTGATCCAAAGACTCATCAGTCACGAAGAAGCATTCTCTTTTCACAGCGCCAATGGTTTGTCCATACGGATCAAACTCCTTATTCAAGCTCAAGAAGTCACGAACCGGAGCTCCAACCCATGGCTTATCCCTTGGACAAAGTAAACGTTCTCTATCCCAAACCGGTTCCATGGAGATCTTAGTAGCTCCACGTGCTAATTCTGCCATAGAGTTGAAGAACAGACTCGCACCTAAACCATCACAGATCGCATGGTGAATCGCCGCTCCTAAAACCCAACCACCGCACTGAAACATCGTGACCTGGAGGATACAAGGATTAAGCATCCCCTCTTCCTGGGTCGGATCCGGTACCAATTTATCCACGAAACCTGGATCAGGTCCATCTAAGTACCCGACAGATTCAAGCGTACAGTTAACAGAAGCGTTCACTAAAGGAACACTTTGACCAGCGCTGCAGTAAAGTTCAAAGCGGTTATCAGAATCGGAGAAGCGGAGAGAACCAGCGAGAGGGTAATAATGGACAAGAGCAGTGGCTAGAGAGGTGGATACAACGGAAAAGGGGCTTTTCCCGGCGACGGAGGAAGAGGAGGAGTAGACGCGGAGGTAACGGAAGCTGACGTGGAGGTTGTTATCATTGTCAAGATGAGAGAGGGAGAGAGTTTGATCGTTGGATAGTGGTTGGTGGGAAGGATGAACCAAGGCTATATCGGTAATTTCAAATGTTGCCATCACTCAATAATAATAAGGTATGGTTGATTTTGTTGCTTCCAAAATAGTTTTTGGGGTCAATTTATATAAATATGAATTTAGGAAAAAAGGCAAAATAAATGCCTTCAACTACCATACAGTCAAGTTACATGACAAAACTCTCCCTACCTACAACAGTTTTAGTTTTTTTTTTTTTTTTGGCTCACTCTGACCATAATAATTGCATGGATCATTTAACATGAAATATTATGTAAGAGAAAAAAAATATAAACTAGAAACTAGTTTATTAGTTTTGTTTTCTTTTATGGATGGAGGTTGTTGATCAAGTTCAACTAGACTTATAAAAACAGCAACAATAATTAAAATTATAATTCCAAATTTATACTGTTTTTAGAAAAATGGGATAAAAGTTCGATTAGATCAGTATTGTCATGCTAGATATCGCCAAACATAATATATCTATTTATTTCAGTATGATAAGTTTAAATAAAAATGGAATCACAGTGACATGTGAGATTTCTTGAAAATTGTAGAGTACTCGGTAGAAGTTCAAAAATTGAGGAGTTGGAAACTTGGAATGGTCAGCCAAAAATTTTAAAATGGTTAAATAAATTGAATCCAAAAAACGAGACCACTTTGACAAACAAACAAAAAAAAGGCTAAAAATGGTACATGTGAGTTTTCGAGCACCACGTCTTCAATTCCGCAGACTAGTTTTTGTTTATATGTAAAATGCCAATATATATGATTTTTAAATTTATTTTATAGTTGAAATTTTAAAACTTTATATATAATGCCAAAATTGCAATTCAACACATGAAGTATGTATTTTAAATTTGTCAATCATGCGCAAAATCAAATATATCGACCATTTTTTCGTGACTAAACTAAATAAATATATATATTATAGTTTAACATTTTTTTTTTATGTTTATAGCTTACTTTTCCTATGCTAAACTTAGATTTTTAATTTATATGTAAATCTTTTTACTATTACTAGAAACTATAAATAAGAGAATAACTTAATATCTTTAATTTTTTAATAATAATAACTAAGAATATTTATCAGACCTTTTTTCAACATAAAATATATTTTTTCTAAAACGTAATGTATTTGTTATTTAGTGTTATTTCTCTTCCACTCGTTTAATTATTTTTATTTGGTTAGGTAACGAATCAATTTTTATGATTAAAAAAGTAAGAAACGAATCTTTTTGATACTATTTGCATTATGTCTATTTCGTAATGGAGCGTCCAACTTGTCTGAATCTTTCTAAAAATATTTATTGCTGTCAGAATAAATAAAATCCAATAATTTCCTTATCTCTTGCATTATTTAGTTTTTGTGTCCAAAAAATATTATAAAAATATTGAGTGACCGAGATGAAGGCGACGGATCTTCCCATGGCTTCTCCAATGAAGAAGGTCATCTCCACCTTTTTACTTGTCTTTTACTCCACCATCATAATCGTTGGTTCATCAAAATCTCCATGTCGTCGTTATAAATCAATCATTAGCTTCGGTGATTCCATCGCCGATACTGGAAACTATCTCAGTCTCTCCGGCGTCAATCAACTTCCTCAAACCGCCTTTTTCCCTTACGGAGAAACCTTCTTCCGTCCTCCCTCCGGCCGTGCCTCTNTTCTTTCTTGAACAGCAAGTTACAAACCCTAATTCCTCCTAAGCTTGTGTGTTATGTTGTCCTCTTACCATTTGAACAGCTGAATACTTAGGACTACCGTACGTACCACCTTACTTCGGATCACAAAACATAAGTTTCGATAAAGGAATCAATTTCGCGGTGTATGGAGCGACAGCTTTGGATCGTGAGTTTTTTGTGGCACAAGAAATCGAATCCGATTTCACCAATGTTAGTTTAAGTGTACAAGTTAACACATTTAAGCATATTTTACCTAATCTATGCAATTCATCTTCTCATGGTTAGAAACTTAGCCTTGTACTCTCCTCTTTAATATCTATAACGATGAATCAAGCTTGTTCTAATTAGGGATTTTTTTCGGGTTTAGATTGTCGAGATAAGCTTGAAGACTCTTTGATACTCATGGGAGAAATAGGAGGCAATGACTATAATTACCCATTCTTTGAAGGCAAAAGTATCAATGAGACCAAAGATCTTATTCCGCTAGTCATCAAATCTATTTCTTCTTCACTTGTGGTAACTATCAAATCTTTACATTTCACTTAATAAATGATCACATGATTAAGAAATAAACCCTACAGGATTTGATCGATTTGGGTGGCAAAACATTTCTAGTACCTGGAAACTTTCCAATAGGATGTTCCGCATCTTATCTTACTTTATTTCAATCTGCAAAAGAAGAAGAAGAACATGACTCTTCTACAGGTTGTCTCCTATGGCTTAATGAATTTGTAGAACAACACAATGTACAACTCATGACAGAACTCAAAAGACTACAAAAACTTTACCCTAATGTCAACATCATCTACGTTGATTACTATAACTCTTTGTATCAGTTCTACCAAAAACCAAACAAATATGGTTTGTTTCCTTTATAAAAACACTATCCTTGGACATGCATGGTTTTGATTCTTTAATCTATGTCATTATGTTAGGGTTTAAGACCCGACCTTTGGCTGCTTGTTGTGGAGTTGGAGGTCAATACAACTTTACTTTTGGGGAAGAGTGTGGAAATGGAAGAGTTAATTATTGTCAAAATCCTTATGAGTATGTGAATTGGGATGGTTATCATTTAACCGAAGCTGCGTATAAGAAGATGGCTTATGGTGTACTCAAGGGTCCTTATGCAACTCCTGCTTTTGACTGGTCTTGTCTTGGCTCTGAATCAGTGGATAAAGAGTATTCTTTAAGCAGTTAAAATTCATTTTGATGTGGATAACAAAGAAGAAAATTATATGATAGTATTGATGAATGATTAACAAGAACAAGGTTGCTTGTACTGCAAGATTTTGAAATAATATTAAGTAAACTCTCCCTCATTTTATTTATTTCCTCTGTTTTATAAAGAATATCATTCTAGAGTTGATATTGTGTTTTTAAAAGAATGTTATTCTGTTTTTCCAATGTATTTTTTACATCTAATTTCCATATTTACTCTCTATTTATATTTAAGAACATTTATATTCATGTTATCACTAATTAATTAGAGATATATTAAATAGGGATATATTTATATTTTCAAACATTTTTTTAATATGTGTGAAATAAGTTAAAATAACACTTATACAAAAACAGAGGTAGTATATTTTATTGGATATCAATAAAAAAATATTTAAAGTAGACTGTTCTAAAGTTACTTCATAATTAATGTCATTTAATAAGTCAATGAATAATACATGTGGTAGGCCAGTAGAGTGATGGGAGTTAATTTATATATGATTTAGAAAACAACCAAATTTGGACACATCCATATTAAATCAAGATACCCCACTGGAAAATGATGACATTTCTCTATAATTATTATTATTTTTAAATAATAATATCACCTTGTCCAAAAATAAATATCACAAGCAAATAATATAAAATAAGGATATAAGATTCAAAGGAGACCACAACTAACCTCCAAGCTCCTCTCTCTCTCTCTATTAGTAATGAAGCTTATAATCTTCTTCGTTATATCTACTCTTCTTATCGTCACTACTATAAGCTCAGAAACACAATGTCGGAATTTCAAATCGATCATAAGTTTTGGTGATTCTATAGCCGACACAGGAAACTTACTCGGCCTATCGAATCCTAACAATCTTCCTCATGTCGCGTTTCCTCCTTATGGAAACACTTTCTTCCACCATCCCACCGGTCGTTTCTCCAATGGTCGTCTTATCATTGATTTCATTGGTACGTTTACTTTGGTGTATGTAAATGTACATTGAAACCTTAGTTTATGAAGTTTATAGTACTTACCACTGGATTGAATGACACGTGTTCAGTTGAGTTCCATATATTGATTTAAATTATATTATACTTTTTTATTTTTAATTTAAGTATCGTTTTATGATTATTTTTTTAGATTTAAGTGTTTTTTAAAAATTTTAAAAAATGTTTGATATAAATTCTAGATCTATCACACTATTACAGTGTATTAACTAATAAAAAGAGTAAACCATAAAATTTAATTATTTCTTAATTTATATGAAATAAGTTAAAATAATACTTTAATTCACATGTAATTTGAAATAAATAAATAAATCACAGTAACTTATGTAATTTGTTATTAGATAAAACAGACCATAATTATTCCAACTTGAGAATTTAATCTTTATTTTATTTCCTTCTTTATCTTCAGCTGAGTTCTTGGGGCTTCCTCTTGTACCTCCATTTTATGGATCTAAAAATACAAACTTTAACAAAGGAGTTAACTTCGCTGTTGGTGGAGCAACAGCACTTGAACGTTCTTTTCTTGAAGATAAAGGAATCCATTTTGCTTACACTAATGTCAGTTTAGTTGTTCAACTTAACACCTTCAAACATAGTTTACCTAAACTATGTTCTTCTCCTTCAGGTTTGGTCAAATGATTGTGTTTAAAGTTCCTACTCGTTTATGCACTCACTTGTAATAATCTTGTTTTAGAATGCAAAGATATGATACAAAATGCTTTGATTCTCATGGGAACTATTGGAGGAAATGATTATAATTATGGATTCATCGTGGGCAATAAAAGCATTGAAGAGATCAAAGATGACTTAGTTCCACTTGTGATCAATACTATATCTTCTACAATCACGGTAAAACATATCTCTTTTCATTACTTCTCATCATATTCATGATCTGTATTGTGTATTTGATAACACAGGAGTTGATTGGTATGGGAGGAAGAACATTTCTGGTACCTGGAGAGCTCCCAATTGGTTGCTCAATAGCTTATTTAACAGTTTACCAAACATCAAACATGGAAGATTACGATTCTTTAACAGGTTGTTTAAAATGGCTGAACAAGTTTGGAGAATACCATAACACGCAGCTTAAAACAGAACTCAAAAGACTACAAAACATGTATCCTCATGTCAACATTATATACGCTGATTACTATAACAATCTGTTACGTGTTTTCCAAGAACCAGTCAAATACGGTTAGACTTTTTTCTTGTACTGAACAGTGTTATAAGTGCATTGGTTTGGTTTGGTTTGCTAACTTGTGTTATGAAATTAGGGTTTATGAAGAAACCCTTGTCTGCTTGTTGCGGTTCTGGAGGACTGTATAACTTTACCTTTGGTAAGAAATGTGGGAGTGAAGTAAATGAAAGTTGTAGTGATCCTTTAAAGTATGTAGCTTGGGATGGTGTTCATATGACTGAAGCTGCTTATAGATTAATGGCTGAAGGTATACTTAAAGGACCATATGCGAATCCTCCTTTTGATTGGTCTTGTCTTAGCTCTGAGATTAAGAACAACGAATCATTTGAATACTGAGAGAAAGTGATGATAACATTGTATGTTAATTCTCTTTTTTCCGTCTTCTTGATTATGTCTTAATGTTGAGAGTATTATGTTTGTCTTGTTTTACAAATAATTTAAATAAAAACTGTTTAACCTAATGCTCTTTCTCTGTTTTTTGTTTTTAACCTAATGCTCTTTATTGTCATCAGGTTAAATCCTTATTTTTTGGTTATTTTATTCTCATATTTTTAGCAAAGTCAAAAGATATGATTGAACCGGAGAACAGGGATATTGTAAGTAAGCAGATGATAGTGATAAGAGACATGAGGCTAAGTCATGCAAGAGGATGTACAAAGCACTATTTATCCTTTAGACTTTGATTTAACCTTTCTTCGATATGATTATGTGGATAAGGAAGAAGATTAGATGAAGAGGATCTTATTCTTACAAGTATAAGTAAGAACATATTAGGTCACACATTTGCACTTATGTTAGAAGATATCCAGATCTAAATCCAAAAAAACGGATATCCTAGACAAATGGATTCTGATAATAAAATTTTTTAGGCCAAATATCTGAATCCAACCCGTATAGAAAAAATTATTAAATTCTAGAAATCGGGACTAGTTTTATAATAAAAATGTTATGCTCTATCTTATTTATAAAAGAATCTAGGATCTATATATAAGGCAGAAATTTTGTTTTTTCATGGATATCCAAATTTTAATTGACTAATAATAATAAACGAATCCAGATATTTAACAAAAAAAAAATTATTTTTATGGTTAGAAAATATCATAAACTACATACTATATACAGTCCTATAGTACATATATATTTAAAAAATTATAAATGTTTATGTTTAGGCTTATATTTGAAATTTAGAAGAAAAGAAAAAAAGTAGAGGAGATCCCTTAAATTTCTGTTTCCTCTTGCTGTCTTCCCAAATTCAATACTCAAATTGGTGTCTTGTCTAATTTAGAAAACGTTAAAAAGACAAAAGAAAATAAAACTTTTTCTTATAACCCCCAAAAAAAACAATCCCATTTGGTGTTTCTAGTAGTTATCCCAAGTTCTTGGAACATCCCACTATTAGATATAATAATCTCAATAACAATCTCATCATAAAGATAAAGATGGGAGCATATAGAGCAGAAGACGATTACGATTACCTCTTCAAGGTAGTCTTAACCGGAGATTCCGGTGTCGGAAAATCAAATTTGTTATCTCGTTTCACCAGAAACGACTTCAGCCATGATTCACGTGCGACCATTGGTGTTGAGTTCGCCACACGTAGCATCCAATGCGACGACAAGATCGTTAAGGCTCAAATTTGGGATACGGCAGGACAAGAAAGGTAAATAAAAACTAATTTTATTGTAATTTTTTTTGGTAATTAATTATAACAATAACATAAAATACAAAAATAATAATAATAATGATAGAAATTAATATAATTTCATTCAATAAATTAGATATTCATTTATTTAAATATGTGTTTTAACATTTTGAATACATATCATTGTTTATATAATGGAAACACTATCAAATTTATTTACGTATGCATGATAAATTTATAATTAGATACCGAGCCATAACGAGCGCATATTACCGAGGAGCCGTTGGTGCATTACTTGTTTACGACGTGACACGTCACGTGACTTTCGAGAACGTTGAAAGATGGCTAAAGGAGCTTAGGGATCACACAGACGCAAACATTGTGATAATGCTCGTTGGTAACAAAGCTGATCTTCGTCATCTTAGAGCCATCTCAACTGAAGAAGCTAAAGGTTTCGCAGAGAGAGAGAATACATTTTTCATGGAGACTTCAGCACTTGAAGCTGTCAATGTTGATAATGCTTTCACTGAAGTTCTCACTCAGATTTACAGAGTTGTTAGCAAAAAAGCTCTTGAAGCTGGAGATGATCCAACTACTGCTTTACCTAAAGGACAGATGATTAATGTCGGAAGCAAAGATGATATCTCAGCCGTTAAAAAACCTGGTTGCTGCTCTGCTTAGTTGAACTTGTCTTTTCTTTGTATATTTATTATTTAATACATATTCATTATTTTTATTTTTCTTGCATATCATATTTGTATACATTCTAAGGGTTTCTTTATTCACATTTTCATATCCCACATCACAAAACGTATAACAAAGTAACATCTCCACAGGAACGTATTTTTTAGGTTAACATATCATCATCATTTGACCTTTAGCACCAGCTTTTTTCATTACCATTCCCACTTTTTTCTGGCACAACAAAACCATTTTCATTTTTTTCATTACAGCAACAAAGACTTGTAGGGATTTTACCTGAACAAACTCAAGCCGGTTCTTTGTACTGTCCATCTCTGTATCCAATTCATCTATTATTCTCTCCTGAAGAACACAAACAATAACAACAACAACAAAACTTGATGTTCTCTGATCTCTAGGTCTCTACTACTATTATTATATGATTATATTTTCCCCATATTACTAACCTGTGCAACGAGCTCATCGTATATAGTGAGCCCCACTCCTACCACTCAATGCTTCCACAAGTAGCAACAAGCTCTCTGGTGACATGTGATTGCAACTTATCAATCTAACAAAAGCATCCATTTAATCAGTGTTCTTAACAAAAACATTTCTATACAATTCCAAACAACGTACAGAATCCTGAATCTCTTCTTTAACAATATAGAATGGATCTTGAGCTGAAGACATCCCCAGCAAATTAAGCTAAAACAAACAAGTTACTCTGTTCTCAGTGACTAAATGAAATTAATTTGAATAACATGATTTTGAAACATCAAATCATTAGCAGGTACGATTACGCACAATTTGATTTCCTAAGTCACAATGATCAACTCAATTAGATCCAGCCAGACAAATTCCTGATATTTCCAATAACATTGAAAAAGAGTTTTACCTAGGAATAAGAAGTGGTGCAGATCATGGAAGAAAAAGAAGAAACGACGGTGAAGTGAAACAACTCCGGCGTGAGACTCGTCTCTCCATCACCTGCGGTTGGCTTAGAGATAATGATTCACTGGATCATCGCTGAAATCTTAACTTTGGGCTTTTTAGAAAAGCCTTACAAGGCCCAATAAACGTACCATGGATCCTCTAGGCATTTCTTAACCAAACCAACTTTTTTTTTGACAGCACAATAAGTAAGACTTATCAAAATGTGAAAATATAAACCATGTGGGTCCAATAGGCCCATTTAAAAACCATATGTGTGAGTGTGTACCATGTCGGGTGTGGGTCATAATACTCAATTACTCATGAATTAATGTATGTGAATGTTATAATTTCGCAATCTATTGAGAACCTCTAGTCCCTTCTATGTTTTCCATTAATATAATAGTTTTTGTTTCTTAGTATAAATTATTTAATAGTTTTTGTTTCTTATAAATTATTTAATATCCTCCAACTATATCCTTTTGACTTTTTCTCACTTAGATGTCCAACCATTTTGCAAGAACAAAATCATTAGAATCAGAAATTTTCCTTAGTTTTATAAACAAACTTTACAACAAATAAATTAAAAAAAATGTAAAATATCTATACAATCTTATCATGCAACAAGTTGAAAAATAACAAAAAGGAAATGCAAAACAAAAATGAGAAATGATGAAGAGAATGAAAGAGACAGTGAGACAAGACAAAGCTAAGGGTGAGGTGTCAATGTCCCTTAATGAATGATCACAATGTGGGCTTAAATGCTTATTAGGCCCACCTCTAATTTCCTCACCCATCAGGCAACAGCTCATATTTATGTTCTTTTTAATACCTTACCTATTTTGTATCTATATTTACCTGTTACATTATCCACATAGATTAAAACATAGGTAATGGTCAGGTGTATAAATTTGTCATTGTTAAGAGAAGATTAATTGCAATTAAGTACTTAAAAAACTAAATATATATATATATAGATATATATGAACTGCATGTATCATTTATTAAAAAGTGAAGCCTTTAAAATAAATTTTTTTATATTTTAGGTGAGAAAAATAAATGTTCTCTACCATCTAAACAACAATTTATACTTTAAACTTAAATATATAATTCATAATAAATATATAAAAATCTGGCTAGTCGATACTGCTTAGTACATCAGATGCAAGTGTACGGAAAATAAGTAAAGGGAAAATAACACAACCTGAAATTAAATCTTTTATATAAAGTTTCAATAATATTGAAAAAGTTGACAATTTAAGAGCCATGTGAATCTACAGTGACATATACTGAACACTACACTCCAACAGCTCACTAAAACCGAGAGAGCCTACGCTTTAAAGATTCAGACATGTTCCTACAAGAACCTTGAATCGGTTTACCCAATTATGGAAACTATTTAAATGCATGTTAACACCAGAAGATTGTATTTTACTTATAATAGAAAGCTCTTACAAAACCATACCTACTAATATAGCTTTACACTGAATACTAGAGAAGCTTTTTATATATTATAAAAATTTAACCAAAACCTTAAAAAGGGCAAGATAATTCTTGATTTAATGCCCTAATTCATAGCTTCAAGCACCAAATACTGAGCTTTTTTTTGGGCAAAGACCGTTTTGTTTGTCCATTTGTGTTTTAAGCTACACTTCCTTGGTCTGAGGTTTCTTCATTGTAATAAGGTGTTAACTTACCATCCTTATTGTCTCTTGTCTTGTCCTCGTCTTCACAACCAATCTCTTGCAACATCTTAACCACACGTCTCATGGAGGGTCGGTTAATAGGCAATGGACTTGTGCATAGGAGTCCAATGTTGAGGATTTTGCTTATATCTTCTCGGAAACAAGAGTCGAGTTTCGGATCTATTACATGCTCTATGCCTTTCTGGTCAAGTGTTGTGCAAACCCATTTCACCAAATCCTTTCCTTCCAGTTCCGGATCAACCGGGCGTTTTCGTGTCACTATCTCAAGGATCACAACCCCGAAACTGTAGATGTCGCTCTTCTCGTTCACCCGAAGCGTGTAGGCATATTCTGTAGGTCATGGAGGGAAATAAACAAACAAACAAACAAAAGTTTCAAATTCCATTAATGGACAAGTAAGAGTGTGACTAACCTGGTGCAATATAACCACATGAACCAGCGATCATCGACATCGACTTAAGAGCTTTTCCGGTCATGTCAACGACTTTAGCCACTCCAAAATCAGCAACTCTTGCACCATAATCTCCATCAATCAAAATATTGTTAGACTTAACATCTCTATGTACAATAGCAGGAACACAATCATGGTGAAGATACGAAAGCCCCTCGGCCGCATCTAATATAATCTTAAACCTTGTTTGCCATGTTAACATTCCTCCTTTACTACTATGAAGCAAATCTCCCAAGCTACCATTAACCATGTACTCATAAACCAAGAGCTTACAGTCTCTTGTAGTACAACAACACCATAGCTTCACAATATTCTTATGTCTAATCTTACCCAATGTATCAACTTCAGCCTCAAAGGCCTCATCTTGAACTCCAGGTTTGTTGCCTTTCTCTAGATCACAATCTCCATTATCCTTAACAGATCTTGTCCATAAACGCTTAACCGCAACAGTTTCTCCATTTGTAAGTACAACCTTGTACACTTTACCAGTAGCTCCAGCTCCAATCACATTATCTTCATCCAAGCTTTCCAGAATCTCGTGTTCACTGAATCCAAGCTTGTGGAATGACATTAGAGTCCATTTAGATCTCTCCATGGCTCTTGCTTTCTTGAAGTTCATGTACTTGAAGTAGAACCAAGCAACACCCGCAACTAACACCATAGTGGCAAGTATGAAAATTGATCTGAGTAGCCATAGATAGCCTCTTTTCTTAGCTTCATTCTCAGAGCCACACAATCCCTTTATATCCCCACACAATCCCGGATTCCCGATGAAGCTGATCTTATACATTTCTTTCGCTAAAGAAGGCGGTAAGTCACCCGATAACCGGTTATACGACAGATTCAGCTGGTTTAGCTTCAAATTCTGCAATGAAACCGGGATTTTACCGGAGAGCTGATTACCAGAAAGATCAAGATAGTTCAAGACTGATAAACTTCCAATTTCATCTGGAATTCTACCGGAAAAATCGTTATCAGCCAAGTTTAACTCGTTAAGCTTCTTCCAAGATTTGATTCCCGGAGTTAACTCGCCGGAAAACTGATTACCGTGAAGATCAAGAGTACCTAATTCTTCAAGCTTCATTAAACTATCAGGCAATGATCCACTGAACTTGTTTCCACTTGCAGAGAACTGATTAAGATTATCCAATGATCCAATTTCCTCCGGCAAAGATCCGGTGAACTCATTGTTGGAAAGAATCAACAAGGAGAGATTTGATGCACCTCCTATAGTCTTTGAAATTTCACCGGAAAACGAGTTGTTGATGAGCTCAAGCAAGTAAACATGAGGCAATCCCCAGAAACCGGTTGGAATTGAACCAGAAAGCCGGTTATATGCCAACCGGATACGTTTTAAACTCCGGCAATCACCAAGATTCTCCGGTATAGCGCCGGAGAAGGAGTTGTGTATAACCAGTAACTCTTCTAGCTGACCTTTCGCACACAAATCCGGCGGCAACTCGCC
>KE156575.1:181609-207759 GCA_000411055.1 Leavenworthia alabamica
GTCAACGAGTTGTTGTAGAGCTCAATTTGAACGACGTTAGTCAAACCACCGAACGAACGAGGTATCGATCCAATCAAGTCGTTAAGCGCAAGGTCTAAATCAACGAGTCGGCTGAGTTGACCCAGCGAGTCAGGGAGTTGTCCAACTAAATTACACTCAGTAAGCCACATAACCTCGAGATTCGTTAAGTTACCGAGCTCCGCCGGGATCCGACTCGGACTAAACGGATTGTACGAGAGGTTGAGCATCTTCAACGAGCTAATGTTTCCTAGAAACGGCGGAATCGGTCCGTCAAGGAGATTGTTAACAAGAGAAAGAACCTCAAGTTTTTCAAACCGACCAAAACTCGCCGGAATGTCGCCGGAAAAGTTGTTTCCAGTTAAATCTAAGTACGTCAATGACGGAAGATCCGCAAGAGTGTGTGGAATCTCACCGGTTAAGAGATTCTGAGAAAGATCAAGAGACTTAAGACTCTTACAAGCTCCAATGTCAAGTGGAAGTGTAGAGTTGATTGAGTTATTGTACAAAGACAAAGACACAAGATTAGAGAGCCGACAAATGACAGAAGGAAAAGGTCCGGCGAGATTTGAATTGGAAAGTTGGATAGAAGTAACGGAAGAGAAACCTCCGTTGCAGGAAACGCCGGACCACCGACAAGGAGAATCATCTTGAGGATTCCAAGAGGAAAGAGAAGAGTCAGGGTCGTCAAAAGAAAGCTTCACTTGTTGAAGAATTAAGCCTTCTTGGTTGAGAGAGAAGACAATGGGAAAAAGAAGAAAGAGAAAGAGAAGATACATCTTTCTTCTCCGATTATGACGACGGCGAAGCTACGGTGATGTTTGTGTTTGAAAAAAGGATAGGAGTGGAGATAAGAAGACTTGAAGAGTGTTGTTTGTTAATGAGAGTTGTGTGAGTAATAATAATATGTGAGTTAGAAATGAGAATTATATAAGAGGAGTCAAAGAAGCGTTGACTGAAGATGAATTATCGTGATTCTGACTATGAATGCCATAATTTGATTTGTTTTGCAATAATTAAGATGATGGCTATAAATGTCTAGTTTCCAACATGTTTAATTATAGTTTGTGTCTATGTTTTAAGATTATTATTACTGATCATAATAGAGAATGTTACTAACCTAATAATAACCTATGTAAAACATTCACTCTTTATAATTTATTGTTTTTCAGAATTAACTGCTTTTATAATTAGTAATTTAATATTATGAAGAGTTTAGTCGTAAGAACTACTAAGAAGGGTTTCTAAGAATTAATGTAATTATAGAACATACTAGTATAGTTTTTAGTGTATCACATTCAACCTCAGAGTTTTTTTCTAACAGTTTCTACCACTGAATTTTACTACAATCAACTTGCACATGTTTTAAAATATAAACAATTTATCAAGTTTTTATATAAATTTATTAATTACTCTTTAATAATACGATAAAAAATTATACTCACACTAAAATTTATGATAACTTTTGTGCATAATAATAATTTTAGAATGCTACAAAGAGATATATTTTAATTTGATTATAATTTTAGTAATTGTAAAATTAATTTAAAAAAATATTTTTTTTTTTAAATTTCTTATATTTTGAAAAGGAGTGAGCAACTTACTAGTGTATCAGATTCAACCTCAAAGTTTTTCTTCTGCAGTTTCCACCACTGTGAATCTTCCTATAATCAACTTGCGCATGTTTCAAATTTGAAGGTTTCATCAATTTCAAAAAATCATTGCTACAAGTATTTACTACACCTACTAATTTCGATTTTGCAGTAAGATTTATGATAGACAATAAATGGTTCATTTCTTTCAACACCGAGATCCAACAAAAATAAATGTGGTATAGTATAAGAGTATTTATTTGTATGTAAACTATATAGTAGTAATAAATACGATTCATCGTTTCACTAGTTTGATTTATGAACAAGCAAATATATGAAATAAGTTCATCCACAATTAAAATATATAAATAAAAAAATGATGAGATCATTGATGGGCCGACAGTTAATTATAATGCGGAGTACTATTATTTGGTTGAGTAATTATCAAATAAAATAGCATGCTAATCTCAATAAACACTCAAATTTTGTCTTATATTTTGTCGAATTTTGGATTTAGTTTTGTCATATACCTAAATCAAAATGTAATGTTTAATAACGCAGGCCCTACAAAAGATAATATATCAAATTATCCCATGTCCAAATAAATTTGATTCTCAAGTCTTAACCACTAGCCAATATAACTATGGCATACTCATATATGTCTTTATCACACTATCTTATAATGGACTATCTAATCACTAATTAATAATATACGAAAATTTTGATATGTAATTTAGATCGCATGTTTTCACAATCTTGATTTTTAAAAAAATCGTAAAAATTCTAGAATCTTAAATCCAAAAGGACAAAAATATTTTAATTTTATTACAAAATTGTAATCTGTAAGCAACAACTACATAAAAGATTCTACGACGACTGAAATATCCATTTAGTAACATCAAAAACAATATATTTTCGAGTTCTAATTAATAATAATTACAAAAAACACTAAGAATCATAGTGCTTAATTTTACAGGAAACTGAAGCCGAACAGCAAGGATTGTGACTTTATTAGCTTTGTTTATATGTAGCATTAGTTACAATATTCAATTGAGTACTAACCATTTTCTTTCTTCGATAATTCGATTACATATTTTATAAATATAAAAATAATTTTTACTCTCAAATTTTTTTCACCAAAACTTTATACAATATTTTTATGATGTATATACTCTTCATAATATTAGAATTATTGAGGAATAGTTTAGTAGATTTAACATTCTTATGATACTTAAATTTTACGAGATTATAACGGACAATTTTAACTTTTTACATCTTTGATGATATATAAAAAATTTATATCTTTAACCATAGGGAGTACTTACATTAATTTTATTTATACATGTTATAATATATAGAAATTTTTTATATCTTTCAATGATCCCGCACGTATTTTTCAATGATATTACTTTTTTCGTTTTTTTAAATAATGTCATTCTGACATTTTTCACACAAATTAAAAAAATATGTAAATTTTACTTTTAACCTTAATTAATATATTATAATTATTTTTCTCTAATTAATAAACATGAATAATAGGATTAAACATGATACTATAACTAAAAATCTGCCTAAAAATCATAAAATGATATTTTTTTCACTTACAAAAATTTGACACCAAAATAATTATTTGAGAATACTTTTAATAGAGTAAAATTATCGTTTGTTCATTGCTTTCCCAGACATTTATTTCAGCTAAAGACATAAAAATGTTATCCAGAGTTTATCATTAATTTGAACCTAAGGCCAAAATGTGGGTAAAAATTTAACCTAATAAGAACTTAGGGTGTGACCTAATAAGAACTTGGGTTGAAGAGTACTCCATCAAAAAAGTTTAAATTTGAATAATAATAAAATAAACATCTTCTACAATATTGATGATAACTTTGAAAAAACAAAGTATGACTGAAGTCACGTTTACTATTTGGGTTTGCCAAAATAGAGAGGTGAAAAAATCGAGAAGGTCAGTAAAAAAAGAAAAAAAAAAGTATTCCCGAGACAAAACCAAAGCTCGAAACATCGCGTCGGTGTCGTCTTATCATTCTTACATTACATAGGGACTGCTGAAACCAACTAAACTGCATGCAGTCTCGATGTCTCTTTCTTTTTACTTAATAATAATAATAATATAAAAAATGTTTGATAATTTGTGTTTTTATTTTTTAACATTAAATTTGTTGATCATTTAATTATCATAACTAAAAAAATTATATTTTTTTTTGTAGAGATATATTACATATCTCGATACTAAAATGATGGATTTGATATATTTGAATAATAGTTTAAATGGTAAATTTTTGTGAAATGAATATTTAATTATTAATATCTAGATCAGACCTAATATAGATTTATGGATTTTTAGATTTAGCCGGATATTCAAATATGTTCTTTTTTAGCGGATATCTAAATTTTATTTTTAAAATTTTCACATCTAAATCCAAATTCATTAAAAAGATAGATATATGAATCCGTTACGTGTGAGTGACATTGTGCATGTGGAGCACGCGCGAAGCATTGTAACCGTCGCGATAACGGTCAATATGAGTAGTTGGACTGTCTTCATTACATGGACACGTTCTATAACTCATTACTCTACTCTTTTGTTTTTATATTTACTAACATGTTTTTACGTAAAACTAAGGTTGCATCAAATTTATACAATACAAATAACATTTTAACTGAAGATAATTGAGCTTAATTCACATTTTATATCATTGTTTTATTTTTCTTCTCATACAAATATTAATAATCCAAACGGAAACTTTGTTCTAGTAGTTCCTTTTCTCTTTCTTTTGCTTTTGGTGAAATCTTCAAAGACACTTTTGTGGCTGTACCTTGACATAAGATCTGTGCCTCTGATGGACCAGATCAATATTACAAAAGTGACACTTTTATAAAAACTTTGAGGGAATATAAAATCATACACCTTCTTATATATCATATCCACATGAGGATACATCCTAGTCTATTGCATAATGGTATTGATTGCATATTAGACTAGAGTAGATGAATCTTATGGTTTCTCGTGATAGATATTAGTGTTTCATCTGGACCGTTGGGTCCAATAATATAATTTATATAAAGCAAAACAGTATATGTGGGTTCTACGTTGTTAAATATATTTTGTTTTGGGTTAAAATATAAAAATAAAAGAAGTAAAAAAAGCATGTAGAAGGTAAGAGCAAGGAGAAAAGTCAGCGTTTAGTTTTGGTGATCCCTACCTTGCTAATTGCAATCATTATGATTCCCTTAATCTTTAATCATTAACTTTTATTTATTTTTAAAATATCGATTTTATTTCACATCTCACCTTCTTCCACTTTCATCTTCTCCTTTAACAAGTATTTTCAATTTATTTATTTATTTATTTATTTATTTATAGAAGTTAAAATGCTGGTCTACCTTGGACCATGTCCATCTAGTGTAAGTAACTTTTACTTTAAATACAAACACAAAACAAATAAATTGTAATTTATTGTCGAGAGAAAAAAAAAATGTTTTAAGACACATAAGATATTCATGCGATTGGGATTAAACATGGCAATGATTTGAGAAAAAAAAAAAACACAACTCTTTCAAGTCCTCTCAATAAAATGTGATCTCTCTTTGGCATAGACCTTTTGACATTTAGTGGTGAGATTCTGATTCTGTCTGATTCCTAGGATGAATGATTCTTCTTTGGATTAAAGTGAGAAGAAATTACAATTATAGCCTCGCTGAGCAAATACAGTGTGAGAATCGTTACTTGTTCATCAAGAACTTCAAAACCAGAAAAATAGACTAATGAGAGAAAGAGAGAACCTTATCTCTTAAGCATTGAATATTGAAACATGAATCATTAACTTATACATACTTGAACAAAAAAAAGAAATTGTTAATATGATAACAAAGGCATATGCCTTAGCTTGGCTTTACCTGAACCAAAACTAATCAGAAATGTTCTTCTTCTATAGCTTCTCTTAAGTGAGAAAACCTATTGTCATAACTATCTCTCTTTTCTCCTATATATATATATATCTTCAACAATGTAATCTTCCTCCTTCATAAGCTTAGATCTTAACTTCATGAATCACTGCTGCTGTAACCTTCTGAGTCTCTGTCGTAATGGTTTGCTGCATTATTATTAGCAGGTATATCATCATCATCATCATCCTCTTCAGAGCTCTCACTCATTTCTGCGTCATCTTCTCCTTCAACCCCAACAACTTCTTCTTCCTCCATTGGGTTACTATTCCAGTCCAATCCCCACTTGTTTCTCTGACTGTAACCCACAAACTGACCATTACCATCATCATCATCTTCTGATTCAGCTCCTACACTGTCATCACTTTCATCATCCACTTGCATTGGTGTCACCATTCTGTTAGGTGTTTCATTGGCCCAGTCCTCGTCCATATCTCTAGGTGTTTCACCTGCAACCCAGTCTTCATCAATGTCTCTGAATGTTTCTTCCTCTTCAACTTCTTCACTTTTAGGCCTAACAACGTAAGCCATTCTGCTGACTAGGCGGTCATTATCCTCCTCCATCCTCTCTGGTCTTTTTCTAACAGTCCTCTTTCCTCTTCCAGGGACTTGGTGGTTCATATCAACACTCATTAAGTTCCTATCGACTGCAACATTTCTCCTACCCACGACAAATTTGTTAGAACCACCTTGTGCTTTCTTCCTCTTCACCTTTTTGTTTGATCCAGATCCAACGGTTACTCGTGCACGTTTAGTACGTCTATTACCAGAGTTTGGAACAACCTCGTCTTGGACTTCTTGCTCTCTAAGTCCTTTGCCCTTGAAAATAAAATTTCCAGGGAGAAGGCTCTGCATAAAGTGAGTAGCATAAGATTCCAAAACCATAAGAGTAACATAACAACTCTTAATAGAACCAACAATATGGTTTAGAAAACATACATTCTCCTCGTTCTCATCTTCAGGGATTGGCTCAGGTTTCACATAAATAATGGATGCATCAAGTTCTGAAACTCTCAAAGCAACCGCTGATACTGTCTTTGGTATCCATGGAAGTACGTCAACTGATCCCAAATCATCATTATCAGTAGTTCCCAAGAGCTCCTTTACTGACGCAAAATCGGATGACAAATATTCTTTCTTGATTGCACTCTCTAATGAAGTCAATACCTATCCAAACCAGAAAAGGAAGATACCAGGTT
This sequence comes from Leavenworthia alabamica, assembly GCA_000411055.1. NCBI lineage: Eukaryota > Viridiplantae > Streptophyta > Magnoliopsida > Brassicales > Brassicaceae > Leavenworthia > Leavenworthia alabamica. Next base: position 188,382 of record KE156575.1, read on the forward strand.
TCAAAACAAAACGCCATTTCTAGCTTGCATTAATTTTGGGACAGATAAACAAGATCAAACCTGCAAAAGTTCTTCAGGTGATGATGAAGCATTCAACCTTAACCCCCAAATCTTTCTTTTGTCTTCTGTCCAAAATGACTCGAGAGCTTCATCAGGAACAGATGCCTGTTAATGTATGAAGTTTTGGGTTATCAAGAGTTGGTACCAAAGAACTTGACTATAAACTAAAAAGTGATGCTTTACCTCAAGAAAAACAAGTAGTGTTTTGAGCAACCTGACTCCAAAAGGTAGAGGAGAAGCAGACAAACTTGAATCTAATATCCTTCTCTCAGAACTATCAACCATGTCCAACCTTTGGTGACAAGAAGTGCAGTGGGTAGTATGCTCAGATAAATAAGAAACAACACACACTTCACATGTTTCTAACAATCCAGATCTCTTCTTCCCGTATTTTCTAGCACAAGAAGGAAGTGAGCTGTACGCCTCGGTCCACATCCATCTCTGGAAATTATGGAACCGTTTTGATAAATTCACCTTCTCTGTGTCGTTTCTCCCTAGCTCAACTCTAATAGATGTTGAAGTTTCCATTGAATCAGAGTTTGAACCTGATATAGCGTTAGACGGACTCACAGAATTTGTTGGAGAATGATTCACAACACTTTTTTCCTTCAAGAGAGGGTTTCTAGCTAGCTTCATATTCTTACAAGCATTCTCTTTGAAGGCTCCCTCGATCTTCTGCAACATTATGCGTAAATGAGATTCTCTGATCCCACGCATATCCAGTGATGCAACTAGAGTGTCAAAAGCCTACATAGAATAAATTAACACAAGGATGGTTAACACAAGGAGAAATTAACACAAGGATGGTTAAAATCTTTGTACAAGCAGGATATCAAATTAAAGACCTTAACACCTACAAATTGTTTTAAAAACCACTAAAGTTGTTATTACCTCTTCTGAATCAATGAGTAACCACTTGCCATCATGGAGCTGAACAAATAAAAGACCCGAGCAAGGATCACTCTTAGATGCAGATGCAGCAAAATGCCAGTAACGATTGTGGCGTCGATCTTGTCCAAGCGGCAAAGATCGGTACAGATACACCTCTTCTGCTTTGTGGCCTATATATGATTTTAACTGTGAGCGTGATCTCTTTGAAGCATATCCTTGTTGAGAATAACAATTTTCTTGAATTATATTGGCTTCCTGATTGGTAAATGTTCTCTCAACAAATGGTTTATGAAGATCATTCGAAACAACTTCCAGAGGCTTTGTTTCATCTATACGTTGAGAAGGGTCTCTCTCAAAGCTATCACTCTCACGAGTAGCGCTTTGGATGACTTGTAGATCCATCATTGTTTCGGATTTGCTGCTTGCTAAGTTTTGAAAATCAAGCTTAAGTACATCTCTCATGCAGCTGTTGTCTAACTGAGCTTCTGCCCACATTTGCTTTTTCAGAGAATTTGCTGCTTCCATACGATCCTGTGAATAAATTTCAACAGAACACATATAAAGACTCAAAACGTCAAGTATTTCTATTTTCAAAAGGAAAAGCGATAGTATAAAACCAAGACTTACCTCAAGAGCAGCTCTGATGGAATTTCCTTCATTGGCAATGCCGACTAAAGCAAAAAGGGCACTAAGGCGCTCTTCAACACTTAGATGACAGTAATCCCCTTCAGTAAGACCTTGAACCCATGATTGACCCTGATCGCTTTCATCAACCACAACATTCTTATTATCCACGCAACCAACTACCGTATTTTTACGCTGCTCACTATGGCATTGTGGAACAATGCTCTTCATATTGTTTGAACGAGGAGAAGAAATCCCTTTTTCAATCTCACTCTTTACATCGGCTTTAACATCACACAACATAGTATCTCCCTCTTTTCCAGACAAAACTTTCGATTCCCCTAGATCAACACTTTTTGATGCATTTGCCAGACTGGCTAAATCATCAACCTCAGGATCCTCATCAATATCAATTTCAAAGTCTTCATCCCTTTCAAGATCATTCACATCTTCTGGACCTGTAAGTCCATTTTCAAATGCCCTTATCTTCTTCCTAGCATCTGCGAGTATTGCCTCTCCATCTGCAGGATCCTTCACATATGGAGCTCGTACACAATAAGTCGAAGGAGCTATTCTTTCGAAGAGCTTCACATCTCTTGTCAATGCAACAGAGATAGAAGCCTCTGGTGTCTTGCTTGTTCTCAGGTCCCGAAGTCCAGATTTCTTCCAATTGAAACCATAACAAGCATGTAAATTTAATATTTTTAATTACAATAACAACGAAGAAATACGGATTATAGATGTACCTGAATCTTTTCGGCGAGTTCTAATACTGTCAGTCCCTTGCTTCCCTCAAGTGAGAGGACATGAAAGGCTGCAAATTTGACAGTTCCAGGAGTCAACCGATGCCTTGACTTGCGTGGAGCCAGCAACCCTTTCTCTCGCATTAACGCAAAAGCACTTTTAGCTGCTGAACCACTGCGAATAGTAGAAATGTTATCTTCAAAATCTTTAGCCTGCATACACAATCAAAATAAAATATTTAAAAGAAATCATTTTCTGTTTCCATGTACTTCTATTTATAGACAATATCTTCCACTTGGCACAAGCAGGATCCGAGGTATCCGCATAATCGTATAGTATTGACATTACATCCTAAGCAAACGTTTGTAAGGATTTAGAGGGGACCACAAACGCAAATAAGTACCTCATCTTTGTCACCAGCATGAGTCAATCGATAATTTTTTTTCTTCAGCCTAGGTCCAAATCCAGTAGAGAGTGCCAATTCTCGCAGTATTTCAGGCCATGTTAGTGGGTTCAAATTCTTTTTCCAACTACGAATGTCAAAGCCCCATGCATAAGCCTGAAGATTAAGGAAGCATATGAAAAATGAAGCCCAACTGAACAACCCCAAAAGAGAAAATAATCTTAGCATCTGCAGATAGAGAAAGTTACCCCTTCAACTATTTGCGGATGTCCACCCTCAGGATTGGCTGTAGTATATTGGTTATTTCCAATTCCAGTAAAAGGTGTTCTAGCAACATCTTCGATATCTTGTATTATTGTTTTTAGAAGAGTAATATGTATCTCACCCAGTAACCGTGAGTCCTACAATAGGATATAAGTCAAATACAGAGCAAGAACAATGGACTGAAATAAACAACTATCAAATCAAACTGGAAACATCTCGGAAAAAGAGACTTACATAGTCATGAAAAGCCTGTATAAACTCATCCAGTGTAAAGGGCCATAGGTCAAGAACATCAGAAAATGATATGAGGAATCTCCAAACCTGAAAATCAACCACAATATTAGGTTAAAGACAAATCAAATTCAACTGATTCAATATTGGTCTAAGCTTTCTGTCCAGAGCTATTCTAATGGTACTCATCTCAAATTATAGGAAGCATCTGGTTAGAATAAAGATCAATAGAGCATACCAGTAGAAGGTTTCCAACTCTTTCCGCAGAATCCTTCCATGGAGAAATGGCAAACGGCATTTTCAGATGCAAAGCTTTTGGTGGAAATGTGCTCAGAGAATCTGAAAAAGTATAATAACTATGATAAAGACAAGATCTAGAGAGAAACAACAAAATAAAAAAGATAAGCTACCCGAGTAAGGTATAAGCAAACTACTTTGGCTGTTTTGATTTTCATAAGTATATGGAGAAAGATCTATTTTTATGTAAAAGCAAATTAAATTGCTATTACTCAATCTAGAAAGCAATGAATTTACCAAAATAATCAATTGAATAAAAAATGACTAAATGACCAGTAAATTTTCTTCGCAGTGTTCTTATATGCTACCATCAATATGAAATATTCCAGAGAATGCCATATATCATGTACCGAACCAAACTAAGTGCAAAATTTAACAATTATACAGGGAGGAAACAGACTAGAATATATCACTGATTTAACTGAGAAGCTACAAAATTGTTCATTTATTGTAAAGCCTGCAACCTAAGCACTAAGCAGACCAATAGAGTCGTGATTACCAAATCCACAACTAGCTAATTCTGTTTCACGGTTTGGGAGAAAGACCATACCTCTATACAGTTCAAGATTTTGCAGTGTGTCATGATCAAGCTGTAATACCGAGGGCAATCCTTTGCTAATAGCAGCCACTTCCATCAGTTCTAGCTGCTCATCTTCAACTAGATCCATAGACTCCTTCGCAATTCTGCGTTGAGTTGCCTTCTCAATGGCAATCTTGCGTCTAATAGCGTCTTTCTCCCGACGAATCTCTTCTTTTTGCTTCTTTTTCTCCGCCTTTAATATTCCAACAGAAAGATAAGTCTCATTTTTGGTACTCTTTCCACAATAATTGCTCAATCTCGGTACGATTCTAAAATGATAAAGGATTAGAAGTGGGAATAGTTTTCCAAACTTACACGTTCACATTCTCTCTGTAAGAACTTTTCTCTTCTTTCCATTTCACGTCGCTGCTCACGCTGTAACCTCTCCTCTTCTTTTATTCTTTCACGCATCAACCTCTCTTCTTCCTTACGCCTCTCACGCTCAAGCCTTTCCATCTCTTTTCTCATGCGTTCTTCATTCTGAGGATACAAGCATCAACTCATTAATATATCTTACAGTGGTACTAATAAAAGAGTTAAAGACAACAAGATCTTCCAAATAATCAGTAAGAAGGATGAGAAATGAAGAGAAAATACTTTTTTCCTCTGTAGTTCTAGTTTCTCAAGGTCTTTTTGTCCACGATTCTCTCGGGGTTCACTCCCTCTTCCAAGTCTACCATCAATAATCTGGGAGAGTAAACACAGAATAATAACATTATGATAAAAACACATATTTTGAACAAAAGGAGATGAAATAAAAGAGGGCATAGGAAGCTACCTTTCCCTTCCTATGCACATCATTACTCTTACGCACCCCGTCACTCAACAAATATGGATCTTCTGTCCCAAGAACTGATGAGTCCTTCTCCAGTAGGAAACTATCACCACGATGAGCTGATGCAACAATGGGGCTTGAGATGTCTTGTTGGGATGTAGAATAGTTACGAGATGCATTTCCATGGGTACCATAGGACCTAGCTAAATGCCCATTCCCTTGCATAAATGATGAACTCCCAGATCGTGCAACTTCATAGTCCATACCACGTGCATGATTTTCAGAGTATCGTCCATGCGTATCAAGTGTATAGAAAGACGGATCATCCATAGATTGTTGCTCATGGAAAGAACGACCAGAAGCTTGAGACTATAATCAACAAAAGAAAATAAGTTCAGCAAAAATACTCAATTGGAAATACTGTGAAATTGTAATTACATGAAAGCACGAGAAAGGGAATATAAATATAAGCAACAAAGCGAAACTCATCTTTGTAGCATTAGTCAGAGAATAATAAAGGCCATCTGATTAATATATCAACCTCTATGCAATGAGAATTTTTAAAAATACGATCAGTTTGTAACCTCTTCAACTGATCTATTTGAGATGTAAAAGATTTCAACAGCTAGAAACAACGACAGGAGACCTCCAATCTAGTAAAGCAATTTATAACTAACTCTCAAAGCGGCATGAGGCAACCACTAAGTTTCATATTTAATAGAACGTTTCATTGTAACTACCAAACATTTTATTCTCTGATTTAATTTCAAGATGTCACAATCTACAGTTCTACATAGATAAGATATCTAGGAGGCAAATATCTCTTTAGTCAGAAAACTAACTCTTCGAGGTCGGGACTCATGTGGTTCATACATTTTGCTCTCATATGGATGAACTACGTGCTTTTGTGTCGCTACAATAAACCAAAAACAAAAGTTAGAGAATGAAAAAAATAAACAGAAACTTATCACATCAATTGTAAAGCTAAGTCATAAAACAGAGCAAACATGGAAAGTAATGTACACCTACCTATAGGTGTACCAAATGCACCAGGAGGTAATGGATCAAACTCCATGCCAAGAATTGGTCCATCATCTCTCAATGGCTCTCCTAACTGTGCTTCAATGCAGACAATAGCTCTACGCACCATTATCGACATTTGCGGCTCATAGCTAGCCTTTCCCATTGTCTCATATTCATCCAATTCAGCTCTAGAACTACTACTACCACTCACAAAGTTCCTCTTCGACTCCGAATAAGGACTGCAACCTGAGCCAGAACCAGATCTAGAATCCTGTTTAGCCGGTAAATCGTTAACCAAAGCCGGTTGAACCGACATAGCTGGTTTGGCTGGTTTCTTAGACTGACCATCTTTCTTGTCCTTTAACCGTCTATGGCAAAACCACATCTGTAACTGTCGATCTGTTAAATCCAATTTCTCAGATAACTCAGCTCTCGTCGCCTCCGATGGATATGTTTCCTCTAAAATCAAAATTCACATCAATTACTGGAGAAAAAAAAATGAATCAAAGCTCATTAGATTGAATCAAAACCTGCATAAACTCTCTCTAGAGTTTCAAGCTGAAACGGAGTTTTCATCTGACGTTTAGGCTTAACCTGAGCATCTTTAGAATCATCAATCTTCTTCTTATGAACAATCCTGATCTGATCTTCGCCATCAGAACCCATCTAAAAACAGCCGCAATCGAAGAAGAGGAAGAACACAAACAAAAACTAGGGCACAAACCCTTGAGATCCTTTTATGCAAATTGTTGTCGAAAAATAAAAGTAGAATATATAAGAAGAACAATAATAATAATAATAGTAAAATCAATAAAAACCATAAAGGAAAACAACAGGGCTTGTACCCAATTTCAACCTCATTCATATTTTTTTTTCTTTTTAATTTTGCCCTTCTTCTTAATTTAAATCTTGTTGCTTGATAAAAAATAACGTTTTTTTATGAAAGATTAAAAAAAAAATCGAAACTTGAAAGATTCTACAGCGAATCGCGTGGTTATGTGTGTTTCTGCCGTTGATGTGTTTATGAAGCTTTTTTTATGATGTGCAATCTTCGTCCTTTTTCTTGTTTATTAATTTAATTTTTAATTTATTAATTGATTGAGTAATTACAATTTGGTCTTGTGTTTGTTTTTGTCTTTCAGATCCCTGCCGCAGGTTGCAAGATAATTGTCACCAGTTTCTTCAGGACCCACCCACATATTTATAGAAAAAACATCCTGTCGTTTATTATTTGGAAAACTACAATCCCTGTCGTTTCTAAATGTTTTTCCATTAACATAAAACCGGTTCACTTTAAAAAAATCAAAACCCGGTTCAATCACACAGAAATCGAAAGACCCTGAATATTGGACTATAAACCGTTGAAGAAGAAGAAACGAAACTGTTGTCTTAGATTCCGGCGCCGGAAAAACGATTGGAACGTCGAAACTCCGTTTACAGAGAATGAAGATGCATTTAAATGTTCTGTTTCTCCCATTATCATTTCACCACTCTTCGTTGAAGACGAAACCTCAACAGATGGGTTCTAATCAGAAATTGGTCAGCTAAGCTCAGAATATCTCAATTGGGTAAAAATATGATCTCTTCTTGTTTGTGCTGGGAATTAGAATTGCTCTGATCTTGTAGAATCTGTATTAAGGCGATACCATAGAGAAAGGTAGATGCTGAAAGTCAAATCCATAATTTGCAGTTTGATTCATACAATGTCGAGGTTGGTTTGGTTCTCTAATGAGAGAATGTATTTGCTGGGCATTAAACTTAGTCACATTGCTTATAGTTGCTACTTGATCTCAGAGTAGCTACATTATGTGGTCCATTAAAAGGATAAGCGAGTTGGAGCCATGTTCTGCCAAGGCTGGAGCTACTTTTTCTTCAACTCCACTAATATAAACAACAGTGTTGGAAATGCTAGGTTAAGCTCATTTGGGCTACCTTGTGGATAACCAACTATGAGCTTCATGTTTTAGAGGATAAAGCAAGAGATGTTGAGGGTAAAGTTAAAGCTAAGGCTTTTGAATGCAACTTAAATAAGTAGGATCCTCTGTGAATCAAATATATGTTGACAAAAAACTTATTATTGATAGGTGCTGGATTGCCAAATTACCTTACTTTCGTTTGGCTTTGAGCTTATCTTGTTTTTGTTTATCCTTTTGTTTTGGTAGGAAATGTAAATTTGTCTCTTTCTGATATGTTTTGTATGCAAATGAGTTTTCATATTGTTGCTATCATCAAATGTTTCAAGCTCTTTTGGTTCTTACTTATTTTCGTTATCATAGATGACAAAATTCGTGACGGAGCGGTGGATTCAAGTTCAGCATCTTGAGCAGGTCTTCAAGTTTTTTCTTATTAGTTTGTCAACTAAAGCAGTTGTGAGTCTTGTGACCAAGTTGGTCATGTCACTGATGATATGTTTTTTTCTGTTCCTATTGCATCTTGAAAATGAGAGAGTTTAATAACCAAAGACATCACACACCTAGCAGATGCCTGTTCTTGAAGGTATATTCCAAATGCACTAGTCAGATTTCCAGTAATATGAAATTTGAGGAATAAGAAAGCTTGAAGCGTCGTTTAATCATATATCTTATAGTCTCGTATATTCCCCTTGTGAATATGTATATAGCTCATGAGCGACATCTTAGAAAAAACACTTGTAGAAAGAAAGTTTCTCTCTTTCTCAAACCCTATCTCACACAACCCCTGTCACAGTTCAAGAGCCTATGTGCAACTGTTACCAAACATCACCACCAAGAATGAGACGAAAAGAAACGAGATCACAGCGGCTCTCGCAAACAGAGAAGTTTTGTCTTTCATGGTTTGTCAGTTAATATATATATATTCAGATAGATCTTACTCTCTTCCTAGTTTGGTTTTGTTTCTCATGGCTCAAGAAAACATTTGTCTAGTGTCAAGCTTTGAGATCCGTACGATCAACTTCATCCTTGACCAAAGCATTGTGTTTTGTCAATGAAGAAGAGAGACAATACCAAAGAGAAGCAGACAAAAGTCAGTCCTTGTTTGTTTGTTAGATGTTAGTTGTGTAAGTAACGGTAGGCTTACTGGCTGTAGTCGTAGGTTTGGTTTCTTATTACAACCAAACATAAATTATTAACTTATCACTCTATTAAATAAATAAGTTTATCTTTTATTGCTAAGCTATAAGGGAAAATTATTTAAATATTACACATTTTTTTAAATCAGTTAAAAAGTAGTTAGCCATGGTTGTGGTTGATATGATAGGTTTGGCTTTGGCTTTCAACAAAATGAATTGGAGTGTCAAAAAAATTAAAGATATAGAAGATAACAAAAAAACTAAAATTAGATAAATTTTTTTCTTTAATAATCAATGAGTTTAATAGATAAATTTAACCAGAAGGACAATTTAGTATACCTTAAATTATAATTATAATCCGTAGTAAAAAGATAATAAAAGGGTTGGAGCTGCAGCATGGACCTACACGACCATACCAGACGACCTTTAGCCTTTTTTTGTCGGTCCCATTCCGCTAGTCACGCCACATTATCTTCAAAACACTTTCGAGTCTTTAATTGTTTAATTGTTTACCCATGATTTTTTTTTCTTAGTCAAACCAGTAGCAAATCATCCCTTGTTTCTTTTTTTTTTTCTAACTCTTTCGGTTGAATTGTTCACTTTTTTATGTGTTCTTTTATTTTATTTGTTCTTCTCATTTATATTCCTTTCAGTTTTTTTTTACTTTTTTTTTTTTGTTAAATTCTTTTTAGCTTTTTAAAGTGTTGATAATTTATAATTGATATATAAACAACAATCATCATTTGTTAATCCTCATTTCTTTGTTTTTCCAGTATATATTATTATATTGTCTCATATTTCTATTTTTCATTTTTATTCATTTAGATTTTATGCATTTATAACGTGTTTGATATATAAAAACTTATATTGACGGCAAAATTTATAAAAAGTAATAATGTTTTGTGAAATTTATGATTATGAAATTTATTTAAATTTACAAACAAAATTTTAAATTTTACAAAAAATAATAAAATTTAGCATTACGCTAAAAATATAAAATTTTAAGTACTATTTTATTATTTAAATATTTTCGTTGGTATTCTTTTTATTAAGAAAAAAATCATTTTACATGTGATAAATTAAATATAATCAGTAGCGACATCTGTGGTGATCTGTGTGTTGTCAACTATAATTACGTGTGAGATTATTATCTCTTAATATGTCTGAAAATGAGAAATACCAACCCTATCATGCCCATCCCCGCAAATTACTCAATGTTGCTTGAGATTATATATTATAACATTTATCTATTTTCTTCTTTTTCCGTTGACTATTTATTTTATTTATTTTTGTTAAAGTGCACACAGTTTAAAAAATACACATATTAGAAATATATCTCGATATGATGAAAAAAAGAAGAAAAAGATAGCCACTAAATATAGTCACACATAATAGAGAGTAGTTGTGGCTTAGGGACTCACTTGATATGTGTATTGGTGTCACCAGCAGTGGGATTGCCCCTCAATTCTCGCCTTATTGCTTGCCCGCTCAATTTTCGTCCTTTTTCTTATTATTTTTTTTTTTTTTTTGTACTTTTCTTTATATGTGAAATCAAAGCACCATAAACTATACATTAAAATAAAATTGGGGAATTGTTATGTATTATTCAGATCCACCCAAATATTTAGATCTCTATACTAAAATAACATATTTAGTAGATTCAAACACAAATCGAGATAGTTAACTTTTTAAAAATATATATAAATCCGAGATATGAAAAAAAATATTATAGATATATTGGTTAGATATCTGAATCTAACATGATATCTAAAATTACTTCTTTTTTTTAAACATATATTTAGATACGTCCGGAAATCCGACGGATCCGGATATAAATTCGGATCCTGTTTTGAAATATTTTACAAATCCGGATCTACCAAAAAAACCTGAATATCCATACCCATTGAGCTAATTCAAACAATGTCTAATTCTTAGTATTTTTTCGTGGTATAAAGCAAGAATGATTACAAATATAAAATTACTAGTGCATTTCAAGATCAGCTTTTATATAAATGTGGTTTTATCTGACAATTCGAAATAATCAAATAGTTTAATTTTGCTTGAAGATTGGGAAAGTTGAAAACATTATTACTATAAAGTGATTTTACATTAAAAAAAAAAGCATCTCGAGGCTATTCAATGATCAACATGATACTATTTTGTCGATTTTAGGGTGATAAATTATAAATAAAAAATGTTTATAAAGTACTAAAAAAATTGATCTAGTTATGTTCTTTTTTTTAGCACTTAAAAATATATTATTTACATAATATTATAATTAAGAAACTAAAAAATGTTGTTAGTATAAAGTAAATACAATGTGAATTGTTCTAATAGTACATAACGATTTTGAGATAAGATAGTAAATTCAAAGACAGTTAATGACTTATGAGTTCACATCTTATGTCAATAAAATTTGTTCCTGTAATAATAATAATAATAATTAGAAGGTTCATCAAATAAAGTGTAGCAACTTATAAATCTTGACTTTTGATACATGTTAGAGGGGACATCTTAAAATTATCAGTTGAAATATTATCACCAAATAAAAAAATCATGTGAAAATGATATATTTCCAACTTTAGATCAACTACTAACAAAGTAGATTAACTCATGCTTTTATATAATATTTTAATTTTTGTTTCATATGTTAGATTCTTAACAGATCATATTGGTGGTGCGTTTTGAAGTTTTTATGGTTTATGAAAAAATTAATTTTTGGTTATATTAGGGTTTAAAACAAAAAGATGATTAATTAAACTAATATTATTGGGAAAAAAAGCTGAATTATCTCTTTGAAAAAATCATTTCATCTCAATGGACCCTACACTCAACCATTATCACCTATCCAGTCCCCATTTTATACCTAACGACTTCAAATTAAAACACATAAAAAAAAGTCAAAAATTTCTAAAGAAAAAGTAAAAGAAGAAAGAAAAAAACATACTTGTAGCTTCCTTCTATATAAGGTTGCACTAGCTCTTAATCAAACCACAATACCACATTGTTCTCTTCTCTTCTCTCTATCACACACTACACACATCATGGCTCTCTTCACTAGGTCATCTCTCTTCTTCTTGTTCACAACACTTGTTCTTCTCTTAACTCAAATCCATGCAAGAGATAGCTACTTCTTTGGAAAATTCCATAGAGAATCCAAAGACCAAAACCCTAACAGTGTCCTCCCTCTTGAGACCAGCGAGAAAACCTCAATAGAAGAATCTATTCCCAACAAGAAAGATCAAGAACAAGAACAAGATCCTACCTTTGTTCCCGAGTCTGGAAATGGCTATGGCTTATATGGTCACGAGACTACCTACAACAACAACAAAGAAGAGTTCATCAACAACAACAACAAGTACAATGAAAAAGTCAATGGTAAGACTTTCTCCACTCCAAGCCTAAGCGAGACTGAAGAGTCTTTCAACAACGTCTACGATGAAAAGTACCCACAGCAGACATGGAGCTATGGCAATAGCGGTTACAACAACGAAGAGTTCACTAACAAGTACGAAGACAATGTCAAAGACGAGTTCAACAACAACAAGTACGATGAAAACTTCAAAGAAACCTCTTTCTCCGAGAACAATGAAGACAACAAGAGAAGCTTCTATAACTCCAACGCTTACGGGACAGAGTTAGAACGTGAAACTCCATACAAAGGTTATAGCCACAACTTGGAGAGACAAGGCATGAGTGACACAAGATTCATGGCAAAAGGTAACTACTATTACGACCTTTACAACGACAGAAACCACGGCCATTTCTACAAGAAGTCTCACCAAAAAAGCCCCGCNTCGTACGGTAACAACAACAACAACGAGGAGGAGACAAGCTTTAAAGATCCATACAACTCCAAGTGGGAAAAGAACTTAATGAACGAAAAGCCAGAAGAGTTTGGTGAGGAACAAAACAATCAGTTCAAGCCTTGATGAAAGAATACACTCTTATAAGTATTTTCTTTTATTTCAACTAAGTTATGTTACTTATGGTTGATTAGTTTAAACTAAGTTGTTGTCATTACAACAAATTAAAAGTGAAAAAAAGGGTTTGTGTTTTTATTAGCTGAGATGGGTTTGCTTTCTATAGTTCTTTTGAACTTTGATGTTTATGTTTGAATATAATATTCAGAGAAAATATATATGGTGCTACTTTATGTTACTTTCCTTACACTTTTATATAATTTTGTCTAGAAATAATTAAGTTAAGGACTTTGTGTATTCATTTTAAAATGGGACCAAACGTGACTGCTTTCAATGATTTATATAATGGGGGACATGAAGATGCATCTGGGTAAGTGGAATAGAGAAACTAATAATTACTTGCACACCTAATATTAAAATTTATTGCATGTCAATATATAGTGGCATGTCACACTTGTATTTTACATGTTTTTAATAACCACAACTTTGCTCATTTTTTGTATATATGTTGAACAAAATTAAGGAACTAAAATGCTATTTCATTGGATTGTGTTTAGGGCCTACATTAGTTTTTGTAAATGCGCCAAAGAATCCACTATCGAGTCTTTATGAAGAAAAAGAATACTATCAACTCCGTTAATCACGGCCAACATAAAGGACTGTTTCAACTTCTTTTTTAATTTTTCTGGATTTATTTAATTGCTAAACTTTTAAAAATTGTTAAATGATATAATTTCCACCATATTGAGAAAATTTATCAATTGTTTGTAAAAGTATATTTATTTGTCAATATGATGTGTTAGTTATTCAATTAAATACTGAAGAAACAGTTAATGTATAGATTGTAGAATCTGTATGTGCCTAATTAATGTATAGATTGTGTTTTAAATGACAACTGAATTACTTTTCCAGATTTTGTAAGATAATAAAAGTAAAATATTTTATAATTAAATCCACTTTTACTATCTTACAAAATCTTGACTTATTTTACGTTTTTGTTTTGTGAGTTTGTAAGATCTAAGTGCACCAGAAATTACTCTCCATAGAAAATGTTCAACTTATGGCACTCATTTGCCAGTTACCACAGCAACACGTCTTAATTCCAACAAGACAAGTGAATCCAACATGTCAAAGATGATGCAGTGAGCCATAAACTATAAATCATATGTTCTTTTCAAATGTTTTTATATGCCCAATCGAGTGGCGATGTTCTGGAATACCATGTCCTGTTCTTTATTACCCAGGATATGATCTTGAAATCAATATAAACCAACTATTACGATAAAAAAAACATTACCATCGGGTTATTTATAGAAACATTAAACAACTTTTATAGTTTCAGAAAAAATAATGCATTGATCGTCAGACGAAGATGATAACCGATAAAATTAAAGAGGATATATTAGCTCACATATTTAGAAAGTACGTAAGAGATAGCAATTTAGAGAGAACATTGAAGTATCACGGATGGTAGCAGTCGGATATTACACTAAGCCTTATTATGAAAGAATGGATTGAAGCTAATGGCGAGGGAGAAAACATTAGTAATCCCAACTACGCATAACACATAAAGAAGTAAACAAATTACAAATAATCAGATAGATGGGTAAGGTGTTACTATGATAGTGGATTTAAGCGAACTGATTCTTTAAAAGTTCAAGTTTGATCATCAGAAGTGATCAAGGTTCTTACCAATAATTACGGATTCCGACATGTCTAGTACTATAAACAATAGCAAATGTACTTGCTAAAATATATATGGGCCTTAATTTAGAATCTAACCAACTGATTTCGTTTCCAAGTGTATAAACACACACAAAATACATGCAAATCTCATGACCTTTTCATTCATATGACGTGATAAACAGAAACAACAATTTATTAGTAATCGATTTCCTTCTCTTAATTACATTATACATTAAACAAGCTAGTTTCATAATTAAAAATATAATTTATTTAATAACAAGACATTAGCTGTAACCCTTTATCTGTTATGTTTTTAAATAGCTCAAAAATAGGTAGGAATATCATGCATCTCGTAAGAGTTTTAATGACAATGCTTCTTCATGTTTCTAACATGTCTTTGTTCCTCATAACTACCTTAGCCATTGTCATTATCTCGACAGTAATGGCAAAACCCTCGATCTCTATTAACAAATCTCCATCTTCAAATTTGGATTCTTCTTTTAAGGTGAGATCTAAGAGCTTTTCACCTAAGTTGTATGGCGATTATGGGTTCTGGAACCCTATCCCGGTTTATGGAGGAGGTTTTCCTTATCCTGGGCCGGTTCCTCATGCCAGTCTAGGTCCCAAAAAAAGACATAAGAAGTCTAACTGAAACTAGAAGATATGTTCTTTGACTTGCCGGAAAAGGTTTTGATCTGTGGTTGTATTATTAAAAAGGTAGGGCTAGTTAAGACTTGTGTACTTACTGCTTATGAATAATGTCTTCGTTTGTGTTTTGTAGTAGATACACATAGTTATACACACATTCTTGTTCCACTCTCTATGTAAAACATATATGTGTAATATAATCTTTAGAACTCAAAAATTATAAGCAAATAGTAATGTGTTCAAAGAAGAACAGATTATAAAAAAACATGGAACAAAAAGAGGCTATGACTAAAATTAACATAACGAAATATTGTCTTCCATAGACCTTGTTATTAGGAGAAATTTGAACATGAGACGAAAGGAAATATTTTATACTCAAAAGGTCTAGAAAGTTAATAATCCTATGACCATGAACGAGTTTAAATAAATGAATGGAAGAAAGAGACAAATAAACCTCAACCAATTATCATAAGTCTTACATTTTTATAGACTTATTTTTCTTGTTAAAATATAAACATTTAAGTTTTCATGGTTAAGAATTTAGATTTATATTCTAGAGATTTCAACTAAAAATTATAATCATTCAGTTAAATTCACCAAAATTATGAACATTAAAAATCATCAAAAATCAAATACTTTTTAACAAAAACATCTTCTAACTATATATCAGTAACAATATTTTTTTTTTTCATTTCATTATAATTGAGGACTTTTACAAAAAGAAACAACACGACAACAAAACAACAACAAAGGAGCCCAACACAAGAAACACACTTATGGAGACAACTAGGTAGATTGAAGCAGAGCGAGAGAGAGAGAGAGAGACTGCATGCACCCACATAACCGAGCAGAAGCTTCGAGATTGTTCACAACAAAAGGAGAAACATGACCTGATGACTTAGCTAGTACTCCACAATAACCAAGTGAACAACGTGAACTTCTCACACTCTAAACTGGACTAGAAAACAAACACAGCAAAGGGAAAAGTGAGCAATCTTTGACACAACACAAAAGAACCATCACCATGATTGAGAAAGCCGGAAACAGCAGATCTAACCAATAAGTCAGTAACATGTGTCATTTAGGTTAAGCTAATATATTAAATTTCTCATACTATTTCTTTTTTATTTATAAAAATTTTACTGATATTTGACTAGGACATTGTCGACAGTTGTCCTGGTTCGTTACTTCAAATCCTTAGAGAAAATTTTCTATACAATGCTCCTTCTCTTTACTAATATTTTGTTAGGATAATAATCGTATGAAATAATTAAAATAATTTTCGTAATAACTTTATAATATTTGAATTAATTAGCTATATGTATAACGATTATATTTTTTCTACGTGTCATTTGTGTAAGTCAATTTTATATTGTTTACTTATTCTATTTATCATTTCAATAAGAATTATCTTTTCCCAAACAAAAATATGGAAAGCAAGAATAAAAGAATCAATAAAAATTTATTCGCATTCAAACCAATTCAGAACTGTAGACTAATATATAATTGACTTAATTTTGAATATGAAATATTCTTTCCTCTAAAATTAGACAATTACATAATATAATATCTGGAGTTATAGTAATAAATTACATTTTCTTCAATATTTAAATACATATATAGAAAATTAATTTCGCACTTTATACAAAATAGAATTATACTTATATAGTATATGTGCTGTCCGTTTGCAATATGTTGACCAAGAGAAGAAGAAAATCTAAAATAACACGTGGCGAGTAATGCATGGACTCCAATAGATAGAAAATCTAAAAATAAAATATATTACTATTACTATTTACTATATAGTAATAAGATTGCTAAGTAAAAGAACATTGAAGAAAAAAGCATAAAATAGTCAAAAATCATATCTAGACTCACAGAAAATAAAATTACTTTGAACACGAATGCCATATAATTTGGATATAATTACATAAAACTGCCACTCCCCTTAGTATATATAATCCGACACAAATCTCACTTTTCACACACCAAACTCTCATAGCTTCAAAACTATTTCATCTCTATTGATCTAATATTTGTTTTCTGTTTATTTTTTTCATGGAATCGTCGGCTGTGAATGTCCCTAAGGCTGAAGTCACTGAGGTCCCAGAGGTCCTCATGGTCCAAGATGCACCTCCAACGGTCCAAGATGCACCTATAGTTCCTGGATCCCCTCAAATCCGCGAGGATGCTTCCCCAAAGGTCTCTGAAACCTCCGATGAAACCCCACAAATCCATGAGGATGCTCTCCCAGCGGTTTCGGGAACCCCTGAGGAAGCCCCACAAATCCACGAGGATGCTCCCCCAGCAGTCTCGGAAACCCCTGATGAAACCCCCCCAGTCCATGAAGATGCTCCCCCTAAGATCTCGGAAACCCCTGCTGAAACCTCTCAAATCTGTGAGGATGCACCCCCCAAAGTCCCGGAAACCCCTGATGAAGACCCTAAAACCAATGAGGTTCAAGAGCGTCCGTTGGTCCCTAGAAAACGTCCCTTTGAGTTTGACCTAAACTTACTTCCACCTGAGGAGGATTAGTTTTTTAGGTTATCAAATGTTTTCTGAATCATAATGTTTTCTTGTTTAAGTGGTGTCAATTGTTTTTGTCATTTAGATAATTACAATGTTGTAGTCATGTTTCATTTAATTTTCTGATGTTTTATAATTAATTGTTGTTTTTTTCTTTTGATTCAGAAAACATAAATAAGAGTTGGTTTGTGGCATCAATTTGATTCTTATATTTTATCTTTTATCCAAATATTTTGAAGGCACATTAGATCTTATCTTTTGACACGTAAAAATAATGTTTTAGGGTAATGAGTTTAATATGGTCAAAATCAAGAAGCACAATGAGCTTTGAACGTAATATAAATTTCGTTCCCTTATTACAAGAATAATTATAAGAAAACAAATCTAATTTAGATTTCTTACAAATGAATCATGATAAAGTTTAATCTATGTTGTTTAAGAAAAATATATACGAGATTTTGTATGGTCATGGTTTTGTTGTTATAAGATTTCGTTTTTTTTGTTAATTCCTTATTACAAAAAATAATATTAAGAAAATAAATATAATTTAGATTTCTTACAAATGAATCATGATACAGTTTACTCTATGTTGTTTACGAAAAATATATGAGATTTTTTCTTTGTTAATGTTATAAGATTATGGAGAAAAAAATTATAAAAGGGAAGTTAAGATTTTTAGTTTATAGGGTTTTTTTTTTCTATCATACGTAGAATCTCACTACCTTATAAATCTCATAATTAGTTTTTATAGCAAATCTCATAATTATGTGATGTAGATTCTTCAATCTAAAATTTCCCTGAATAATAAAAAATACTAAAAACTGAGGTATGTTTTCTAATCTTTACATAATCTTATTTTGGTTGTTTTAGATTTTAAGCTTTTGATACCTATATTGTGTTTTATAAATATACTAGTATTTAACCCGTGCTTATGCACGGAAAATATTCATAAATTTAATTTTTAAAATAAGTATATTGATATGTATAATGTGAAAAATATTATTTACTTTATTTTTAGATAATAACTATTAGTTCAAATAATTTAATTTTTAAAATATTAATTTTTTTATAATTTTGCACAAACTAAAAAACAATAGCAATTTAAAAAAAAAATTCATGAGATACAACTTTCTCATTTGGTTTAAAAAATTAGTTATATGAAAGTTATAAAATTTTAAACTACTATTGCAATATAATTGTTCAAAATAAAAACATAGATAAACACTTATGTTGGTGATATTAATGAATTTTCTATTTTACTTTAGGTTTTTGTATAAAACAAGTTTACTATCCAAAATTTTTACAACAAATTCTATAAACAAAATTTAGAAAACCAGAATTTTTATAAAAAAATACAGAAAATAAGTAAGAAGCCAAACAAATATAAAAATATGACAGAAATTATAAAATAAACTTGCCTTTTATCTTTATCTCATTACTCCGAAAAACTTTGCTAACATCAATGGAGAAATAAATAGCAAAATTTGAAAATAAAATTTGTAGGTAAATATAAGAGAGAAAATGGAGTTACGTATTAAAAATTTTCTAAAAGATAGAGAAAATAATAATAGAAAAAATAGAAATAGAAAAAATAGAGATACGTATATGGTGGAGTTAAAAAACAGTTGATTTAATTAGAAATATAAAATCAAAA
>KE156575.1:208055-221264 GCA_000411055.1 Leavenworthia alabamica
TAATATAAATTAATGAAAATTTTTTAAAAGTTTAATACTTAACAAAAGAATATGATTGATGTTATTTAAAAATCGACTATTAAAAAATATATAGAAAAAAAGTAAATTAGGTGGGGTCCATAAAAATAGTAGGTGAGAGAAAAATAGTTAAATTTTTTAAAAATTAAAATTAATTATTAATTGTAAATTTTTTGGTGTTGACACGTACTTAAAATCTGATGTGTCAATCAGAGAATGTTGTAGTTATTATAAAAATTACTGCTCATTTAGTATAATTATTAGATGTATAAATATATATATATATTTTTTATTTAGTATAACTATTTATTTATTTTTGTAATTGACATATTAAAAAACAATGGAGAGTCTCTTCATGCAATTTATGTATACACGACGGCTCACTCCTAGCTCAATGAGTTGGATTATGTTAGGTGCTGTATCAATTTGATGGTAACTATGATTGTAGGTTTTACGTTGTTGGACTTGGTTTGGATTTGTAGCAGTTATTAGATTAGCCCAATGGGTTTCAAATAGAAGAGTTAAAGACCCAAACTTGAAAATCAAATACAAACTTATTACAGCCCAATAACAAGAGTATCAGAACTAACTCCTGGAGCAAAACCAACAGCCACTAAAGCTGACTTAAACAAACAAAACTACAGATCTATAGTTCCACGACCTATTGTTTCCAGCAAATATATATATAGAGATATTAGACTTATAATCTAAGATCATAACATTGTTGGTGTTAATAGAAATGAGTCGACTTGTTTATGAGTTTTTATATTAGTTGTAAGAATATCTTCTAACGAGTGCATTGGAAGCTGATAATGTAGTATTTAGCTCCGTCAAATAACACTAATGACGTTGCATGAATATGTGTTTTGAGATAATTATAATAAATAAGCTTCATTATAAATTACTACAGTTTATGTAAGAACATTACTCATCTTAATTACAATATATAAAGAGATCTTAAACCACGGATAATGTTTATACACGCAAAAAGCATACAATTTATTTGTTTTAAACCTCAGAAATGATGGTCGGCCACTGCAGTCAACTAAACACAACACTAAAGTGTAATTTAATATACCTCTTTGGGCTAAACCTTAGGTTCATGGAAAAAAAACCAACTAAGAGATGGTGAGGGACAAAACGACAATAGACTCACAAAGAAAGATAACAATAAACACTTAAACCCGATAATAAACAACTAAAGAAGTAACTCCAAGTTGAAGATTGATTTGCACAATACAAGAGCCTAAAGGGTAAATTTGGTTGATTCCAATGCACCACAGAGACAACCTTTTTCTTTAGCCTATAAATAGATTTAAATATATACGGAGTCTAAGATTACTAATAGTATTATTTTTGGTTATTATCTGAATATTTAAAACAAATAATTTCTCTTCTAGGAATTACATATAAAAATATAAAATCAACATTGTACATTCTTTATTAGAATTTACCCTAGCTAAAGTTAAATTACCGTTGGTAACTTTTGTTGTTCATTAAGGAATAAGAAGTTTCTTTTGTTTTTCTCGCAACATGGATTTGTAATAATCAAATTTCTGTCTCTTACATAAAGGAACAAAATAAGGATAAATTAAAAAACAAACTACTTAAACACTAACAAGAGAAACTAAGGTTAAACACTAGTTCCACCAAAAGTAGTTAAAACGACACCGTGTAGATAAAACGGCGTCGTTACGTTACACTAATTTTCATCATTTGTTTTACAGCCAAAGCGGCGGAGGCTCGTTAAGGTCAATGGCTAAACCACGTCTCACTGTAGTGGAAGAAGGAGAAGAACTTATAATCGGAAAACTAATAACTTGACTACTAGGAGATGACGTGGAAGCAACAGACGAGGTGGCGAAGTAACGCGGGGATTCTGTAGAGGAAAACTCAGATGTTTTATCGTTGAGCACTCCGGTTCGGAGAAAAATCCTGTTCGGGTGGTGACGGTGGTCGAAGGTTTGATGAGGAGCAGGTGGAGGAGGAGGAGTGGAGAACCAGAGCTGTTGATGTTGGTGGTTGAGTTGGTTATCTGTGGCGGCAGCAGAAGGAGCTGAAGGGATGTGGTTTAGGTCAAGGGAGAGAGGAGAAGGGAAGTTAGTTTTGGCTTTGATTCCACGGAGGAAACGAGCGGCGCCGTCGTAAGCAAGAGCAGCTTCTTCAGGAGTGTCGAAAGTGCCTAACCAAACCCTAGTTTTCTTCCAAGGATCTCTAATCTCAGCTGCGTACCGACCCCAAGGTCGCTTTCTTACTCCTCTGTAATGCACTTCCCTTGCGCAAGTAGTCGACGCCATTGTTACAATCAAAGAGAAATGAGAGATTCTAGAGAGACAGAGAGAGAGAAAATGAGACAAAGGTTTTGCTTTGTTGACCTGTTTGACCAAAATGAGAGAGAAGTGAGTTTAAAGAGAAAAAACAAGTGTGTTTTGTCGGGGCCCACTTGAGACACCCGTAATCCTCGGCTTCTTTGACGATTTTATTTCTTCTTCAAATCAAATATAGAAAGCCAAGTATATGATTTCTAGGATCGAGGTTTTCATGAATCAAACACCGTTCGATCTTTTGCTATTGAACGATGTGACTGTGGGATGCTGAGTGCTTCTTACACGTGTGCTGTTTTACACATTAGTAATAACTTTGATGGTAATAGTGTTTTCGTCTAACGTTAAACAACAAGAAAAGTTTTGTTTACGTAATGGTTAGACAAAGATGGTTTAGTTTATCATCTCAAAACGACTGCATTAAAAGATTTTACAGATAACATTGTCAGGACCTAAGACTACTTGTTAATGACGATGCTGCCATACCATAAAACCTCATATGCCATCATTATAAATGATAAAATAAGTATAAAATTGATTTAAAGTCTCATTTGAAACTCTAATTTACGTACCAAATCATTTTAGATATTAATTGATAACATTACTATAGCACATTCTACCACGAAGTAAATTAACCTACAGTTTTCTTAATTTTAGTTTTTTTTTTGTTTCCTTCTGTAAACTTATTTTATTCTTCAAAATGTTTATCAGAAGTACTATTTTTTATCCACTAGCTAAAAAAGTTGGGTTGAAATGAATAGTTAATACGTTTCAACGTTTATGCGTTCCATAATTTTAGTTTCTCAAATTAAAAACCATGTCTATATAGACTATAAAGCACAATTTACATTTTCCAAGTCGTAAACATAATAAATATCAGTATTTCAACACTTGGTCGAAACACTAACATATAGGGATAAACATGAACTCAAAATTAAAGTTCTATTCTATATTTGATCGTAACGATCTAGATGCATTTCTTACAGCAATTATTGAGAAATAAGAAATGAAAAAGAAATAATAATAAAATGTTGTATTTACGAAGAAGAAAGAAATAGGCCGCCTCTTTGACTGGACCTATACATAGATGCTTACGTAATCCCTACTGCTCTAACCCTCTCTTCACTCTTTTATTTAACGAGTATTTAAATACACTCTTTTGGAGTTTTTATTGGCCACATCATAGATGTGATTATATGCACGAGGACAAGGCTACAAAGAGCTCATTAAATCAAAGAGCTTGACACAACTACTCTATGTGTAGCTCTGACTGATTTTGTTTTTCTTTTTGTCCAAAATTAATTGGCCATCTTATGTTAGTTGACTAAAAAGAAAAATAATAGAGAACACAGAACATTTTTATTTTAAAAAATGTGCTGTTAATAAACTACTTGTTGAATATATAAAAAGAAGTAAATGCTATGTTTAAGAAAAATGAGTAAAACAATATTCGAATTTAGTAATTAAATAAATCGAACTTTTAAAACATTGAAGTAGCATTAAGGCATAAACCTTTAACTCGAGTTCGATTAGGTTAAATTATCTTGAAGTTATTTATTTTTCAAAATCCAAAAAGAAAAAAACTATAAAGCCCAACAAAAAAAGTCGTGAAACCCACGCGCGCAGCTGTGTTTCCTTTCACGTGACAATCACTTTAAGCTCTGTCATTTTGATTGAACAAAAGCTTTGGTCCATATCTAACAAAACTTTTACACGTGCGAACTCTTCTGATGTCTGACTTCTGTCAGAATTTTATTTATTTAATTTGTTAAAATCAACGCTATAGGTAAAAGTAATATAAATACATATCCCAAAGCTCGAAACTATAAAGTCATTTTCAAGAAACTTGTTTGGAGCTTTCGTGTTCACGTGATGCTATGATACTTATGAGCTTTATGACGTGTATTTAGATAGATAAAAGACAAAGGACCATCAACTGCTGACTTGACTGCCTTCACGAACTGAGTTATTTTTTTTTTACAACTCAAACACACACTATACTGACGTGTCGTTCTTTCATTGCATGAATCATCTTACACCTGATCTGACTTTCGCGCCTTTATTTTTTTTACTGTTTGTTGCATCTATCTTTTCTTAGGGTTACTATCATAATTTTACGTTTTTACTATCCGCCACGTCACTCTGATGATCTCATCCAATTAGAGAGCTGTATCTGTAGCTGACAAGGTGTAGCTGTTGAGGTTCTTGTAATGTTAATACGTGATATATCACAGTAAGAGGTTGATGTAGCTCTGTCGAGGTTCGTTTAGCTGACGTAATGACTCTGTCTCTATGGTTACTTTGAAAAATCCCTTGACCAATCTAAATCTTGATCTTTGTGTGTGTGCTAAGAGATATTCTAGAAACCCATGTTTAATTTGAGCTTGTAGTAGTTACTATAGACTTGGTTCAACAGTGCACATCTGTGAATTTATGTATGACAACAAAAAATATATATTTGTTGCCCTAAAAGTTTATGGTAAACTTATGCTTTTCGGCTAAATTTGGTAATTGGGATCATCGTTGGTTTATTAATTAAAATTTGGTTTATACAAGATTCGAACTTATGTGAACATAATTTATTTAAATTAAAGAATCTAAAATGATATCAAAGATCTTATTTTGTGCGCATAAAATCATTCATCGACGACATACAATCTTAAATTAAATTTACAAGGATTCCAAAACCTATCACCACCCCAAAGATCACCACTATAATCTTCATCAAACCTAAGTTTCCACGTGCCACATGTCAACCTAGTAGTTGTCTTCAAACCACTCCTTGGCTCCAACCTTGACCAAAGTTGTAAACACGATCATCAAACTTGGAGGATTTCAATAGAAAGTATAGCAGGATCACCTTGACCAGTACTATGGAAGCAAATAGTAACAGTTCCATCCATAAGAACAACAAGAGCTTCAGTAAAAACTTGATCATCATTATCACCATGACTACTCCAACCAGACTTTAAAGATATGTCAAAGAGAGGATTTGTCAACCTTAGGTAAATCAAGTATTCCAAAGAAGATTCTGATAGAGTAATGTCCCTTTGGTACATGAACAATGTTGTAGCAATTGTTAGGACCTTGAGAGATTGGGAAATAACGAAATGTTTTCAATGGTGGAGTTAGAAAACTAGGATGTGTTGTATTAGCAGGTATGCCTCAAGTATATGCATTATTTTTATACCAAAGTACATATGTTGGTGGAGTTCTAACATTTTTTCTAGCTCCACAACTAATCCTTAATGCATATGGAGCTACAAAAAAAATATAAATTATAATTTGGTTCTTGAATCAAGAATTCAATTTTTGTTTAATGATTTCCAAATCAACAATTCATAATTTCAAATCTCAAATCTTGGAAGTATAGAAAAATAAGAAGAAAGTAGTAAAATCTTATGTAAAGTGAAAGTTGCAAACGAACCTGATCGAGCTAAAGAAGAGGGGATACGAGTAAAGAAAATGAGAAGAAGACATGCTGAGAAGATTAATCTAAGCATATCTATTTGATCTTTGATATGATTTCCAAATTATCAAACTCCTATCTTTTTCTCCATCAAGTATAATCTCATTATACTTCTTTTTTTCCAGCAAAATCTCGTAATACAGTACTACTTTTTTTTTTTTCAATTATATAATTTTTCGTATAGTAGTTTTTTTAGTTAACAATACAATGCAAATAGTTGAAAATACCATTTTTTGTAACGTTTATAGAACATTAATAAATTGGAATATCATATATCGCAACGGTACGCCTTTATTTATCACAAATTTACGGTTAAATTTTGATTACTTCGTTCGTTAAAAACTAAAAATAACCGCTCGATAATATAACAGTAAACAGGCACTAATTTCAAGAAAAACAAAAGTTGAAAATGAACGAACGTAACGTATCCTAATCTCTGCGATTATATTTTGGGCTTGCGTGTACCAAATGGACCCATGGCCCAAACTGTAGCCCACACTGTACTTATCGTCTTCTTCATTAGCTAATTAGCTTTTATCTTACGTCTCCCCTTACCCCGAGAAAACAACATCGAAAGACTCAAGAGCTATTTTGGTGAATTCACAGAATCTAATAATCTACCTTTGAAATTCAAAACTCTTCTCTTTTGGATCATGGATTTCTCGAAAGTTGTCAGCTACTCTCGAAATTTCTCAGTCTTGGTCAAAGTTGAAGGCCCTGTAAGCGCATAAACCTTCTTACCCAATTCTTATATTCTGATACTATCCATAAAAATTTAGCTAATTTTACACATGATCGAGTACAATTGTAAGAATCATACTTTGTGTTGTTGATGTTAGGATCCAAAGGGATTGAAGATGAGGAATCATGCTTTTCATCAATATCAGTGAGCATAAAATTTATATATTTTCCAATTAAAGTTTCTATCTTGAAATTCAATCTGATTGAAATTTTTGGGTGTTTTGAAGTTCTGGCAATACAACACTTTCAGCTTCTGGGATGTTGTTTCCAAGAAGTGTATTGAATGGTGAGGTTATGATTGAAGCTGGTCAGGACATGGCACTGGTTTTGACTGTTGCATCTGTTGTAGAACCATTTTTAAAGTTGGGATATAGAACTAGTAGCTCTCAGGTTAGTTAAGCAAGCTTGAATTTGCTATCAAAATTGTACACGTTTTTGCTTTATGTGTGCATACTTCAACTTTGGTTTATTTTTGTTATTGTAAAGGATCCAGTGAAGTTTATTCCTGGTGCTCAGATTGAGATTATGGTTGAGGTATAAGGATAGTATTTATGAATTGTTTATGTTGAATATGTAAGTTTTTTGGAGTTTTCATGTGTGATTTAGATGCTTGTTCTTTACAGGGTCAGCTAAGCTCAGAGAAAAAAAATCCGTTTTGGGTTCCTGCTCAACTCCTATCGCTGGTATGGTGTAATTACTCTTCTTTCTTAGGAAGTGATTGATACCTCTTCTATCGGTGCTGATTATTATATTACAAGGTTGATGTCCCTGTATCTTCTATTGCACTCCAATCTCTTATTGAAGCTTCTTCCGGTTCAAAAGATTCTGGATGGAATGTTGGTTGGTCTTTGGTTTCTGCTTCTAACGGTTCTCAGCCTTCAATCAATGTGAGTGAAATACAAACCAGTAATGTTATTTGATGCAAGGGAATGATTGTAATCATTTGAAAGGGGCTCTATCTACTTCTGAGATTCACTTTTGTTTAATTCGTCCAGATTGAACATTTTAGCAAGCCCTTGATGCAACTTGATGAGTCAATCGATGCTAAGTTCATGGCCAAGTCTACCACTCGAATGGCTCTTTTAGGAGTCTCCTTGAGCTTATTGGTAAATATATCTCTGTTTTCCCTCCCCTCATCTTAATTTAACTGTATGCCTAACCATTTTAGACTATGCTTCATGATGCAAATCTATTATTGCGAATCAGAGTCAGCCAAACATAAAGTTTGCTTCCTCGAGTAGCAAGGGTGATACACTTGTAGCACTTGGCTCTCCTTTTGGAGTCCTTTCACCTCTACACTTTTTTAACAGGTGAATTAATGGTTATACTTACTAGCATTGCTATAATTCCATTGTCTCTATAGTATCATCTTTTAACTCCGAAAATCTTAACTTATTTGAAACAGCGTATCAACTGGTTCCATTGCGAACTGCTATCCTTCTGGATCTGCGCAGAAGTCACTAATGATAGCTGATGTTCGGTGTCTCCCTGGTGTGTACAGTAGTTTGTGTATATGTTTGATTTCTTTAAGTAGCTAAATCTTGTTCCATTTCGGTTCAATTTCTTTCAGGAATGGAAGGGGCTCCAGTGTTTGATAAGAATGGGCACTTAATTGGCATTTTGATTAGACCACTAAGGCAAAAGAACAGTGGCATTGAAGTTCAGGTTTGTCAACGCCTACTTCATTTCATTTATTTTCATTGAAGTTTTATTGTAATGTTTCATGCAAGACTGTAGCCTTCGGTAGCAGCTGGTGGTTCCATGGGGAGCAATCACAACTGCTTGCAGCCACTTACTGCTTGAGGAACCATCTAATGAAGGAAAAGCAAGTCTCTGGAGGACTGAAGTATTAAGCATTAAACCAGATGCTAGTATTCATGTACAAGTGGATATTGAGAAGGCGCTGGAATCGATTTGTCTTATTACAGTCAACGATGGTGTTTGGGCATCTGGTGTTCTTCTAAACGAACATGGTCTCATACTTACAAATGCTCACTTACTTGAGCCGTGGAGGTTTGGAAAAGGTGGTCTATATGGTGAAGGCAACCACACTGGTTTAAAAACCGATGTCTTTGGAGCTGATGAGCTTTCTTCTACAAGAAGACGAGTTTGGGAACAAGAGACTCAAACATTGCCTCGAATAACCCCAACAGATCTTTATTCATCAGCTGGAGAGAACACCAAGGAATACAAACATAGTTTCCTTAAGACTGGGCATAGAGACATACGTGTTCGATTGTATCACCAAGATTCCTGGAGTTGGTATCCTGCTAAAGTGGTCTACATTTGCAAGGAACAATTAGATGTTGCCTTACTGCAGCTCGAATATGTCCCCGGAAAGCTCCAAACTATGACTGCCGATTTCTCTTCTCCTTCTTTAGGTTCACCTGCACATGTTGTTGGACATGGACTCTTTGGACCAAGATGTGGTAAATAGTTCATTAATCCTTAAATTATCTTGTTGAAACTGATTTGCGATTCTTTCTTCCGTGTTTGTTTTGTTGTCAGGGCTTTCTCCTTCTATTTGTTCTGGTGTTGTAGCAAAGGTAGTTCACACAAAAATGAAACTGCAAACACAATCCATTTCTCAAGAGATCACAGAGGTCCCTGCGATGCTCGAAACAACAGCTGCTGTGCATCCAGGTGGTAGTGGTGGTGCTGTTGTTAATTCAAATGGCCATATGATTGGACTTGTTACAAGGTAAAATAAAATCATTCTCAAATACAATTTGAAAGGTTTCTTAGATTCAAACATGTAATATCCGCAGCAACGCAAGACATGGAGCAGGAACAGTTATACCACATCTTAACTTCAATATCCCATGTGCAGTCTTAGCACCAATCTTCAAGTTTGCAAAAGGTTTGTCCTAATCTTGTTGGCTTGTTTTGTTCATGGTAGCATAACAAAGTGTAGATGAATCAACTAATGTTGTTTTTGTTTTTAAAACAGATATGAAAAACATGGAGATCCTTGAAACACTTGATCAACGAAACGAAGAACTATCATCCATATGGGCTTTGATGCCATCACTATCACCAAAGCCAAAGACTGAACAGTCTTTAACCAATCTACCTAAACTACTTAAAGATGGTAATAACAAACAAAAGAAAGGATCTCAATTTGCCAAGTTCATTGCAGAGACACAAGACATGTTTATAAAGCCGACCAAGCTTTCCCGTGACGTGATTCCTAGCAAGTTATGACAAGATTGCCTTCTTTGTAGTGTTTATCCTTTTGCTGGTGTTGCAACTTTGAAGTTATTGTTTAGATAAGAGATTACAATATGTTACTGTTGTTTTTGGATTCATCTGCTTGTAAACATACTTAAATCGTTATCATAAGTTCGTAACTTATGTATCAATCTTCAAACGGTAACTTTGTTTATGCCTCCACATCGTGCTGATGTGTGACTCAACTTAAACCCAAACGACATTGCTACTATCATTTTTCCGAAACTACTTCATAACCTTAGAACCTAGTTTAATGGGCTTTCAAGTTTTGAACCTAGTTTAATGGGCTTTTAAGTTTAGAGACATAAGTTGTTTGATTCACATAACTTTTTACAAGACCAGAACATTGATTTTTGGGAAAACGAGTAAAAAAATCCTCACGTTTTATAAAAACATTTAAAAAACTTCTCAACTTTTTTATGGATTTTTAAACTTTTACGTTCTTATAAATATTAAAAATAACCTTAATATCAATTAACTATATACAAAACCAAAATAATTGTTATAGACATTTAATAATCAAATTTTTATTTTAAAATTGTATGTAAATTATATTATTTTATTATCTTAAACAACACTTATGTATTTATAAAAATATATCAAAACTAAATCTAAAATTTATTTTGATATTATTTTATCATTAAATAGTTTTTATATAAAAGTGATTATTTCATGTTATATATCTAATATTTGAATATATTTAAAGAATGATATGTATTTAATTTGAATTTTTTATTTAATGAATATTCATTTGGGTGGGTTACTAAATTTAATAAAAAATTAATATAAACTAATTTTTAATATCACAAGTAATATATAATGTTAATAAATTGTTATTTGGTTTAATCACACAAATTTATTAACATCAATCCAAACAAAATTTTATATTATTTGAAAATACATCAATTTTAACACATAAATGTTTTAATTTAAAAATAGAAAATTTGAATATATTAGTAATAGTTAATCATTATTTAGCTATATTTCAGTCGAAACGGAATGAAATCCAGATCTGAATTTTGATAATAATTTTAATCAATCTTTTTAAAATTAAATTAAAAATCAAAATTCTAGCTAATTTGAACTTAAGAAAATAAATGTGTTAATCTTTGGAAATTTGTTTTGTTAATAAAACATAATTTTAGAAAAAAAAATTTGAAATCTAATTTAGAAAATAAATAAATCAGAATTTTTTTTAATAAAATATTTTACTTTGTTTATTGTGCATAGGGTTAGTTTACCATTTACTTAAAGATGAGGGTTTAATTACCCAAAAAAAAGTTGAGAGTTTTTTATATGTTTTTGAAAAACATGAGGGTTTTTCTACCCATTTTTNATAATAATTTTAATCAATCTTTTTAAAATTAAATTAAAAATCAAAATTCTAGCTAATTTGAACTTAAGAAAATAAATGTGTTAATCTTTGGAAATTTGTTTTGTTAATAAAACATAATTTTAGAAAAAAAAATTTGAAATCTAATTTAGAAAATAAATAAATCAGAATTTTTTTTAATAAAATATTTTACTTTGTTTATTGTGCATAGGGTTAGTTTACCATTTACTTAAAGATGAGGGTTTAATTACCCAAAAAAAAGTTGAGAGTTTTTTATATGTTTTTGAAAAACATGAGGGTTTTTCTACCCATTTTTTCTTGATTTTTACAGAAAATTTATTCCCCTTTTCTACTAAAAGAAAGTTCTCTATTTGATCTTATAACCAATCTAAAAGACAAAAACAATATGAAGAACATCATTCCCTTCTTTGTCTTGTATTGCAAGTTCTTGGATGTAACCAAAACTAAACATTCTTTTTCTTTCTTTTTTAGGTATAATAACTGAATATGTTTACTTTAATATTTGTTGTAATGCAAAAGAATCAAATATCAACTGCCAATGTAAGATAACAACAAAGTAATGAAAAAAAGACATTTATTCTTCTTTAGCAAAAGCAATTCCAATAAAAAGAGTAATCTAGAGAAGACAAAGTAACATCGATGTTCGACAAAATAGAACGAAATTCAGGGGAATAAAAAGCATATTAATAATTAGTTAACAAAATGTAACATTATTAAATTAAATAACGAGAATTTTTGCAGTAAATTTTAAATAGAGAATGGAACTTTAAGGTAGAATAGAAAATAAAATCCCTTGAAGTTCTACAAAATATGTTTGGTTCCCAATGCTAATGCTTTTGCTTTTTTTTTTTCCAATCTGCCTCCCACATGCATTATAGTAAATACATCATATATACACACATGTATTCAAATATTAGTATGTAAACTCTTTTTGTTAAAGGGTTTTCTTATAAAATTTATATATATAAAGTGAAGACTCTTTTGAAAAATGAATAATGAGTTAGTTGTTTTTTTTAATGTTTTATTTAGTAAGTAAGAGAACTATTAGAAGAAAAAATGTCAAGAAAAACGAAGATATGATAGTTTTAAATAAATTACATGGTGGAATCATTTTTGACCTAGTAGTTAAGGGTTTAACGGTTTTTACACCAGATCTGGGGTTCAAAACCCAAAGAACGCAGTTATTACAGATTAAAGGATGTAAAAGGTTTCCAGAAATTCCGGTGTGCGCAGATAGTATCGTCCGTCGTGGTCTCGTGTTGCGGGAACAGCTTGTCCATCATAAGGGATGTCGTACCTGCATAACCGTCCGTCGAAGATTCGAGTGTTGTGGAGAGAGCTTATCCATCATAGAGATGTCGTATATTCAGAACCGCATGTCGAAGAGTATTTGTATATGTTTGAAATCTTAATTAGGTTCGTGTTTTAAATTAGTCAAGCATTGCCATGACTTAGATACTCGGTTGCTAATAAATTAAAAATAGTATAAATTAAGTTCAATAAAATTTTGAAACATGTATAGTAAGATGTGATATGTTTTAGTTTGGATACATAGAACTAAGATCTAGTTGTATTATTTTATTAAAAAGTAAAGATAATGTAAGAAAAGAATAAAGTAGAGATTGGAGATGTGAACCCATTTAGAGTTGGCAGTGAGTGAGATGTAACATCACATGCACTTATGCTCTCTTTTGTCCATTTCCTCTTGGACCTTTCACTTCTAATAATCTTCTTCTCTTACTACTCTCTAATCTAATCCTAATTCTTATTTCGTTCTATTCAATATTCATGACAGCAATGATGTGATAATATGATGTACCATGCAAACAGTTTTAAATTTAATTAAACACTAGTGGCAATTAAGTAAGAGCAATTTCCTCTTAAACCATTAAATATAATTTATTGGACAAAAATATATTAATTTTTCAATTGGACATGAATACCATATTTTATTTAAAATTTATTTTTATTAAAAATTATAATTTTATAGAAAGTATATATATATATATTTTTTAATATTTAATGTTTGTATTTAGTATTTATTATTTAGGGATTAGGGTTTAGTATTTATT